>VDFB02243659.1:0-25253 GCA_007258455.2 Sequoia sempervirens | reverse complement strand
AAATATCAAGGTACCAAAATACATCAAATTATACATCTTTCTTTAGAATTTTTTGTCAGATTTTGCAGTCAAATGAGTTAGTGTCACCCATCGTGGATTTTCCTTCCTTCCCCAGAGTTCCATCAACAATGTGAGCATCAGTGCAATTAAATCTCAACCATTGGATCATGTTCCACCCCTAGCTAATATTTGCCTCACATCTCACATTGTAGATTCAAGCTTCAATGTCTGGTTCAGATCAATGAGAGAAGAAAGGTACCAATGGAACAAGATTTGGCCATGTGTATCTGTTTCAAAACCAAAGGCACAAAAGGTATCACCCATATCAATACTTTAAAATAGCGATGACATATTACAATAGAGGACCACATCACTCATCACCCATTTGGAAAAGGTTAGTGCATGGTTGTTAGTGATAAGCGATGAAAAGAGTCACAAAGAGTTTTAAAGGCCATCATGCATCGCTAATTCAAGAATTAAGACTCAAAAGATGTTCCCGATAATGAAGCATCCAATGATATAGAGGGAAACTCATATTGCTCATCGCTATTATGAAACATAAAGCTATAATTCTATCCATGATGAACGACCAAGTTAGCAATAAATGGGAATTTAAGTGAGATAATTTTGCATGTGCTTGCAAGTTAAGAAGGGGAACACCTTGGAAAACATAGAAAAGGGCCTTAGAAGACTTAGAATTATTTTATTAAAAGGATGTAAAGGCCAAAAAAGGATGATCATTCAACCTTATAAAACATATTACAGACCTAGGAATGAGGGGCCAATAATACAACGGATTTGATGACTTTATACACAACTTAATTGACTAGGAACTAGAAATAAGGAGTCAATGACAGATTATAACATTGACAAGGATGAAAATGCAAGGGTTACTTAGGAAGGGATTTGAAAACACAAACCAAAATACATTGATGGCGGATGAAACCCTAAGTCCAAATACATGAAACTAGCCAAATTTTACATAACTTAGAAAATAGAACCAAAATTTGAGGAGTTCCATCACTATCAACCTTTTCTCTCAGCTTCTGCCATTTTTCTCAAACTTGAGAAAATGGATTAATGCCTAGATAACCTAGGGCTTTTCAAACACCCACACAATACTAACTACCTAGAAAAATAGGGATCTGATACAACTTGTTGGTAGCTGGTAGGGGCAGCAAAACAACAATGCAAAGACAACAAAAATATGAAACAAAAAAACTATATTCAAATATTCCTTCTTGCTTTCAAAATTACAAAATCATAGAGGACATCCTCTCTTTTACATGAAAAAAATATTCTTCATACAACATTGGACCATTGTCCTAACCTTGTGCTACACTCACACCTAAACATAAAATGATTGTTGCTCTCAAGCTGTTGTTGTCACTGAGTTGTGTCTGATAAAATTCCTGTGCACTATTGTTGTCTCCTTGTCTTCTACTAACATTCCTTTTGTTGTTGTAGGGTCTTCACAAAACTGACCAAAAACTAACAAATACATTCGTTTTGTTTTACTTTTCTTGCAATCTCAAAAGTGAGTGCTCAAATTCAAGATTCAAAATTACATATTGCATTAAATTCTAGTAGGTCAAAACAAAGCTATAGGTTTACGTAGAGAGCAGGGGAAGGAGATCCTCAAAAGTGATAGGGGCCGAAAATCCTTTGACAAGGATTAAATATTTCCAATAGATAAAGCTATAAAAATGAAATTTTATAAAATGCCATGTCTTTGGGAAATTGTATTAAAGTCATAACTAGGAATTTATTTTGGTGAAGTTATAAGCTTTACCATGGGCATAAATTAAAAGGTGTGTGGGAGAGTAGGTAACTTAAAACCTTCCTCGTATCCCTGCAAAGGCTAGGTGAAGAGTGTGCGGCATCACGGTAAAGAAAAATATTTTTACAATAAAATGTGGTGAATGTTTTTGGGGAAAATATATAAAAGTCAGAACATTAAATATTATCTTGGGAAATATAAATTTCACTGATAAATATTCACTAAGGGAGTTTAGGAGTGGGTAATTATTTTACCTGAAGAATATGGTGGAAATTCATACAAGTAAATATAAAAGTGAAATTGTTGGAAAAGAAGGATAATCATCATTAAAATTAATTTCATGGAGATTAAAAGAGAAAAGAAATTAAAAATACAAATTTTAACTACAAAAGATAATTAATGTAATGAAGAGTTGCACCAAATGGATAATTAAAAAATTGTGACGGTTTGAAGCTTGTCGCTTCCTTCATTTACATATAAGAAGGAAACCAAGACAAAGTAGAAGAGCATCAGTAGGGGAGTCAGCTAGGAGAAAATTTTGAAACATATTCTTTTTTTTTTTTTAAGCAGATTAATTGAATGAAGATATAATTGGTGATTGAATTTTGGTTTCAATTGTTTGTTGAGATTAATTGATAAATTTTATCTTGCTATCTCTAGTTTGGTTTTCCCTTATTGTTTATATCAATGTATCAAGGATATATTTGAGTTATCAAAACACATTCATTATTTTTATGTGGTTAATTTAACTAGTTCCTTCAAGGAAGGATTAAATTCTTTTAAGTAAATCACAGTAATATAAGAAAATAATTGGGATCGATAAGAAAATCATGGTAACAACATCTTTGCACGTTTATACAAGGTATAAACATCTAAAGTGCCAAACAATTCAAATTTCAGCCAAAAGGAGGACACATATCATTTTGTATTCTTGACTCCATTTCCTAATAGAAGGAACTTACCACATCTATTTTAAAAAATATTTTACAAAACCTTATTTATACATTTTAATTTTTAGTAGTAGGAGTGGGAGTGAAAGTTAGTGTTGAATTATCTATTTCAAACCCTCATGCCCATACGAAATAGATTATGAGTGGATGAATTAATTGAAGAGATTGGAATTAAACAAACCCTCTAAATTTTTGTGAGGTTTATAATCTTCATAATTTTCACCATTTTAACCTTGGATAGTTCACATTCATCGGTGATCAAAGTACACCTGCCTAGGCATAGAAGAGCTTGAAGATAAAGGAATTCCAACTATCTTGGTCGATTCTATTTGTTGGCTAGATCATTGTTAAACTTGAAGAAAAATCTTGGCATACTTTTAGAGTTTAGTAAACTATAGATTTGGGAGCCAATAGTACAACTGAGAGAGGGGGTGAATAAGTTGTATACTTTTAAAACATCAGTGATAGAGAAACTAACTCCTAGAAACAACCAATTTCACAAAGACCTTCTTAATGGAGGAGAGAAGCAAATTCTCTTTCACCAAAGAGAAAATATGTTGAATATGAGATGATTAATAAATATAATGCTACAGGCTTATAAAGCCATGAAAATTTTGACTGGTATGCAACCACCCAATACGGAAATAAAAAACTAATTACCCTATTAAATGCAAACTATGTACCTAAGGTAAAACTTAAGCCTAAGTAAATATGATTTACTCTAACACCCCCCTTAAGTGCAACTTAGGGAGAATGAATGAATATGCAATATGGGTCCCAGCTACACAACCATGTTAGGTACCCATTTACAATGCATAAAAATCTCTCACAAGCAGAGAAAACGAGAAAAACCCTGTGGGAAAGAACCCCTCTCCAAAAGAGAGAAAAGAAAAAACAAAAGAAATGATGCATGTATGGAGAACTCAAGCATACCCCACAAGTACTACATACATCATATATGTACAATCAATGACCCCCCATAAGATGGAAAGAAGGAGATATCATATCCCCACCATAATGAAGAAGCTCCAATGTTGATGAAGTATGCCTAAAAAACAAAAGATGATCCAATGCTTGCAAGCAACACCTCTTCCCTTAGGAAGGATTAATTCCACTGGATGAAGAAGGAACCACTCCTTATCCAACTAAGAAGGGGAAGGAAGTCTCAAAATAGAGAAATCCATCACATGATCACATGTGATCAAACACAACCATTTCAACATCCAATTTTTTTTTGAGAGAATCAACTGGCATGTTGCAATTGTCATTAAAGAGGAGAGAAATCTCCTCAAGTGAATCTCCCAAATCTGCAAGGTGAGTCTCTACAAACAAATCAAAGATTCCTACTAAGTAATCATCGAACAAAACGAGATTTGAGGGATCAATAATAGCCTATTGCTCTGTAGGATGAATCTCAGAATCAATAGGAACAATATCATTATTAGTCTAAAGTACCCCAAAATGTAGATGACCAATATTATTATCAACATTGGTCAAGGGTGTGTGAGATACATAGTCATCCTCTTTAACAAAGTGAGAGAAGCTATATAGTCAAAACTCATGATCAACATTACCAACAATAATGAGTTTACCAGAATTAGCTTCTCTTGTAAACACAGAATCGAGTGTAAAATTCACAGTCTTAGGAACTTCACCATGTGTGATCTAGTATATAGAAAGAATATTTTCGTGCAACTTTTGAATGCATAGTACATCCTAAAAGCAGCCATCACCTACGTCAATAGTGCTTATCCCCTAAAAATGCAACAACTTATTGTTCACCAACAAAATTTTGGAGGTGTCAGAGGGGTGAAAACCTATGAAAGGATAGGGTGAAGAAGTCATGTGGTGAGATGCACCAAAATCTAGGAACCATTTTTCACACCGAGAATCAACTGCAGAAGTGACCAGTGCATGTCCCTTACCCATGTAGTGCTTATCTTCTTTATTGTTTGTGATGCTTGCACTACCAGACTGTGTGGGCTTGGTGGATGGATCAGATGAAGATGCAAAGTTTATAGAAGGATTCACAAAATATGGTAGTGGGATATTGTTTTTTTGGAGGTGGGAGAGCTCATCTATCTTCTTTGTATAACAATGGTCCTCATCGTGCCCCTTCTTTTTACAGTATACATAACTGACCTTCTCCTTCTTTGGCTTTTCTTCTTTTGCAGTGGTGGAGGTCTCATTTGACTCTATTTTTGGTTTATGCTTCTTCTTCCCCTTACTCTATGGGCCATGTGCAACCAACGCATGACTTGTAGAGACCCCCTCCAATTGGGAAATCCTTGCCTATTCGCTTGTTAACTGGTCTCAAAAGTGGGCATCTGAAATGCACTACCTAAGGCATCCATTGTGGATGAAAAGGTAGAGGAAAAAACAACAAAAGGACCTCTCAAATTTGATAATATCAAGAAGATAAACTCCTTATTAGTTTTGGTCTTTCCACACCCTACTATTTGTGACCTTACTAATTTGAATTTCACAAGAAAGTCATCAATAGTAGGAAATTCTTTAGGGACAATAGAGTTTAACTCAGCCTCCAATTGCAATGCACGGATCTCGCTGACCTGACCAAATAGGTTTTCTAACTTATCCCATATTTCTTTAGGTGTACCCAACTCATCAATATGGAAAAGAAGACTATCTGAAACATTTAACTTCATCAACCCCATAGCTTGGTCACATTTATTTTGATGGGAAAATATTTCATATTCTTTGGTGAGAGAAGGTTGGGTAGCATTTAGAGTAGACCACATACCCTGGGACTGAAACAATCTATGTATTTTCATTTATCAAGTGTGGTAGTTGTGGGGAGTTAATAATTCAATGGTTTGAGGGCGATCCATGATAAAATTGCACTAGAAAACTAAAAAAAATGCCAATAAGGCAGCCTCTAAAAAATAATTTTTCACTTCACAAAAAAGAATATCTCCAAGCAAAAAAATGATTTTTGAGAAATAATTGAGACAAAACATTAAACACCTTGATCAACTAAGCAACCTCCTAACAAAGCACAATCACGAGCCTCTTCAATGACTATGAGACTTGCTCACACCAATCTTGTACACAACAGTGTTATTTGAATAGAAAAAACATCTTCCACTTTGTCAATGTGGGAGTAAAGATCCCAAATGCACTTCACAAGAACCTTGACATGGGCCCACCTCTAAACCCTAGCAAAAATACTTGATTGAGAAATTTAACGTTTGAAAAAATGTTTCACCTAAGAATCAAAAGGAAATGCCTCTTTCTAGTAAAAAAAATGCAGCCTGTGCAAAAATTCCCACACCCAGACAAATGTCCCACGTGGGTCTGCAACAAGGAAGAGCCTCTAGCAAATAGAGAACCATAAAAAATGCCTCCAAGCAGAGAGGAAATCACCCTTTGTTGGTGTAATCAGCCTCTCGAAACATAGAAATTGGGCATCATTATCAAAATCGAGCTTCAAGAATTCAAAATGCAGGCTTCAAACCAGTGAAATCACTACCTTTCTAAAAAAAATGCCCTCGTTGATATTCGCGACAACTAATCAAGACATGCCTATAAAGATTGAAACATATTTCAAACTCCAATGCAAGTTTCCCTTAGTAAAGAAAATCAGGTCAAGCTAAGAAACTACAACTAACAATGAAATATATCAATAAAAAAGTGCCTCTTGAACAACAATCAATATGTCTTAAACACAAAAATCCAAATCAAATGCTATAGAAAAAAAAGGGTCTTCAAATACAAAGTCTCACGCAAGACATTTCCATGCCTCTCTTCCTTTAGACGCCTCTCTCAAGATGCAAATCGTAGGCTTCAAGCAAGCACTTTGAAATGCCTAAAAAACAAATGTTGCTCCAAAATCACCAGTAACAGAAAAATATTTAAATTGAGGCAATCTTTGAAATTTACAAACTTTCAAATGTTGAAATAAACTGATCTCTAGCCACCTCTCCGATAAAAAATCTCAAGGAAGATACTACAAACTGGGAGACTTTGATACCATGATAGAGCAACAAACTCCCAAAAACAACCAATTTCATAGAGACCTTCACAATGCACAAGAGAAGCAAATGCTCTTTCACCGAAGAGAAAATATGTTGAATATGAGATCATTAAAGTACATACTGCTATAGGCTTATAAAGCCATGAAAATATTGATAGGTATGCAACCACCCAATATGGGAATAAAAAACTAATTACCCTATTAAATGCAAACTATGTACCTAAGTTAGAACTTAAGCCTAAGTAAACATGATTTACTCTAACAATCAAAAACCCTCATTAACATTCATATTTGTATTAGTTCTTAAACCCTTATCTACCATTAAACCCTTAACATGAATTAATAGAATTTAAACATGTAAAGCAATAATGTAAACACATCAAACACATAAGAATAGTAGATTTACATTGAAAACAAAAGAAGGGAAAAACCACAATGAGGATTAGCTCACTAATATATGAATTGCAACACTAAATACAATAAGGCTCACTACCAAAGGACTAACTATCCAGAAGAAAAAAAGAAGAAGGGTTATCTCACTACCAATTTTAATTGCTAACAATGGATCACTCATATGTTAAAGGAGTAGTTCATCTAAAGCACAAACAACTTATCAAATAGACTAAAATGTAGACACCTTCTGCTCATTGCATTACAAAGTCATAAGAATCAAGGCTTTCACTTAGATCAACATACTTGATCATTTTAACATCCTCTACATCGTGCACACTTTTCACACATCATCTATAGAATAATTATCCTTACATTTATATCCTTCATGACCTAAAACAATCTTAATTAGGTATGTCTTATTGAAACATATAGACCTCAACCATGCAACATCAAATAGGTCAACACCAAGCACTTCCACAATATAAAAAAGTGAAGCCAAACCATTCCAAAATTTTATTAGTACCCAAATGTACATAAACATGCTTCTAAACACTTCCTCTATCAACAATTATCCTCCACAATTAGCGCTAGCATGCCAAGTCGGCCAAACTTACACTAACACTAAAAAGTAACTCCAAACACACCTCTCAAGGTCCATAAGCATCTCAGAAACCACACAAAAAAATTCCACACTATTCATACATCTTAAAATATTCCAATATCATCAGAATATTTTGCACAACTACTATAACTAGTTGAAACTCAAGACACCTTCATTTTGCACAACCAGATGTACTAGCACAAACACCCAACACATCAAACAATCTTGTGGAACAACTTGGCACTTGAAACTTCAAGTGAAGGTAGATAGAAACTTTATAAGAATACTCCTAGATCTTTAATACTAGAAACTTCACTGCAAAGAAATGTAGAGCAATTTCATTTCTCCTAAACACCATATTTCACCATACAGACATACTGTCAAACACATCTTCCACTATAGAATGATCTAGAACCTAAAATTTTAGATATGAAACCTCTAAACAAATTTTATCATCACATCTAAACTACATGGGCACATATTTAACCATGAAGAAATGCAGAGAAAAACACTAAACAACATTCTATCATACTAAACTCTCTTTTATTCAAACTTTCTTAGAAGCACTTGGAAACCAAGTGAACTAACTTCATCAACCAAATTACTCACAACTCTGTAAGACATCTACATCATTTATAATATGCAACATTTTCCAACTACAACAATCTTTTTCCTAAACACAAGTTAGACCAACAACCTTTGCAACTATATTGAAGTATGAAATCAATGGAAATACTAGCAACATTGTGTTGACATTAATACCAACAAATTCAAACTTCCAACAACTCCAATGCTAAGGGTTGACATCATCAACACCAACAACATTCTAGCACTTTCTTCATACATGAGGTTGACATCAATGACAACATGCAAGAAACTCAAAAACAACTCAATCTTCCAACATTTCTAAACTTCCAAAACATGATCCCAATGTACACCCTAAAAATGATCAACACCATTCAACGATGTAGTTCCTAGAGCTCTACCACTCTAGACTAGCAAATGAGTATGTGGGAAACAATCAGAATTACATCAACATACATATAGATTGGAAAATATTCTCTAGAATAGAGATTTCTCAACACACACTTTCGACTCATAACAAAATCCACATACATAAAAGTGGGGATAAATAAATCATGAGGAATTGGATTATTTTTCCTCCAGTCAATCCAAGAAATAAAGAAGTGTTGAGGTATACAACCATACTAGAATGGACACCATCTCCAATAGATGTCACTACTTAAAATATCCATCAAACAAATGAAATTAGAAGTGTTTGGAAAAAATTCTTATAATTTTTCCAAGAATACAATACTCTTCAACTTCCTAACACACGCAAGAATGCCAAATTTCCCATTGTGAATCTTACAATGAATGAGAATAACTTCAACTAGTAAATATACACCCAAAACTAGAGACTCCTCTTTCTTTCCCACCTAAAATATAGTTAACCCTAAAATAAAAATAAAAATATCAATCATAATATTATATTTTATTTTCAAGATTTTATAAAACACATAATATTCTCATTAAAACCATCAAAAGGCTTCCTACATATCTTCCATTTAAAGAGAAACATATTTTGCAAATATTTTTTTGGATACATACAACAATTTCATATGAGAAAAATATAAACATTTAGTTTATATATCATTTCATATACTATTCCTCGAAACTCTAAGAACACCTTAGTTTCCCTCAATATCTTTTATCAATTTAGACAAATACATGCAATGAATTCTTCTTCTTATATAAACTCAACACATACAATGATCCTCTTCTTTTGTTCCCACAAATCAGATATGTGCACAACTATTTCCTTTCCACTCAAAAAATACATAAACATAGTCATTCATTTTTTCATCCATAAAATGCACAGACTAATAATTTATTTGACAGCTAAAAAATAAACATGGACAATAATTTATGGTGATACTACAAAATGTATACAAAAAGATGTTCCTTTTGTATCCAAAAAATGCATACATATTAATATTCTCTCTTGAAAAGCATTCTCCTTGCATAGAGATGTGTTCTACTAGTAACCTACATTTTTGAATCACTTACAATTCAGGAACTCATTTGTAAACATATAGTACAAGGTGTAGATTGATTCCAAATATCTTGGAGTGCATGTAAACTATCTAATACATAATTATTTGATCCTCTCTAGGATATTATCTTGTATAAGCTTGAGTGATATTTCTATCTTCCACACAAGGAAAAGGTTAAAAAATAAATGAATAGTTTTTCTAAAATCATAGGGTCTCTTGTCTAATAAATTTATAAGGACAAGAATAACAAAAAGTAGATACAATTCTCACTATTCAATTTTATGTAACATAAAATATAGGATGATATATGATCATGATTATCTATTCTTACTAATAAAATATATTTACTTTCTTTCAAAAAAGACAATTCCACTAATATTTTTATTATTTTAAATAATAAAAAAAGTTATAAATAATCTTATAATTAAAATAAATTGTATAACCTAAAATAGTAGGAGGAGGAGAGACATTTAATTTTATAATTATGAAATAATATCAATATAATAAGATGTCAAGATTTTGACTATGCAACAATTTTTACATCAAAATTTTTGATCATACTGGATGATCTAATAGAAAGATGAGAAATGACATGATAGTTAATGTGAAATAATATTTATTAAAAATAAATGAAACATTAAAAAGTAACATAAAAATATATAATGTTTACTACACTTTTAAAATAAATTAAAAACACATAAAAATTACTAAAATAATGAATGATGTATTTTTGAAAAAGTAAGATTACAAGTTGCACACAACAATATATTATCAAAAAACAACTCATAAAACAAATAAAAATAAAGAAATAAAATTCTAAAATAGTAAAAGAAAAATATACATCCATATAATAATTTTTAATATAAAATAAAATGAATATCAAGAAAAATATGTTCTTTTAAAAGAAATACAAATTTTATTTTCTCATTTCAGCTAGTCAATAAGGTTTTAAGACTAGATAATATATTTTCTGAAAAATCATAGTGTTTTGATGTTAATTCCATTCCGTCAACCACCTCTCATATAATTTTGAAATATTCCTTATCTTGAGGATTTACTTCTATGTATGATTAGAAAATGATAATGATATAAATTAATAATTAACATAATTTAGTCGATATTTATTACTACTATTTTTGGAGAGAGTGACTAATAATTATTATTAAAAGTTACTGAAATAATATATAATAAAAATATATAAGAGACATTCATTAGGTAATATATATAATATAGAATCAAATTTATTTATTCATATGTATATAATAAAATAATTTTAATCAAAAATAAAAGAACAAAATAAAATTATTGTAAATTGAAATATTTTGATATATTTAAAATACATATTATATTAAATAACCTTAAAATTATCTTTATTATAAAATATTAATTGTTCTTAGAAATATATTTAGTGGTGGAATGATATGATAACATATTAAAAAAAAAAAACATTTCAAAACTTACATATATAATAGTGTCAACATAATTCAAAACTAATAAATATCTCTACACGATTTTTAAAATATATTTTATATATTTGAACATAAAAATTTAAAAATATTATTTTACGTTTTTTCATATCAATAACTTGCATATGAGCCTCCCTTTTCAGTTATGAATGAGACGACAACAATTTTTATTGATCACGAGTTGTGAGAATTGAGATAGCCACATATCCCTCACAACCACCTATGCGGTTACACCAACAGTGCAAATACAAGATGACAATGCTTAATGGTATATTATTCCACATATATATCAGCGTAGGCTGGGAGGGAGGAGGGGCTAAGTGGTTTATTTATATCACACCACCAAATGATGGTTTATGCCGCAATATACCAGATATCTAAAAGACGGGGTGCTTAGCTTATAGCCGCTTATTTAGAGGTTAATAACGAGCATAATCCTATATATCTAGGGACAGAAAACAATAGAGTAGTCGGTACCAGAGGGGCAAGTAAAAGTGCTGGTAGCATCGTCCTTAGCATAACTGTAGGCCTGAGGGCACTGCTGCTTGAAGATCATCGAGTAGTTTGTGGGAGAGCAGTTATTAAGATAGGCTCCCGTGCAACAATACTGGTCGGTGTTAAAGACATTGCAGGCACTCTTGCATCCTCCATCAACCTTCAATTCAGCAGGGCACACAGCATTCACGTCGCTTTTGCACGAAGGGGCAGTGCACTGTCCGTTTGTAGGATTGATAGAAAGAGGAACGTTGAAGCCGTCCACCAGTGAGATATCGTAGGTGTCCTGGTTGCTTAGAGTGTACTCGGCCAGCGTGGTGGGAACGGCTCCGGAGACTTGGCAGCTCAGTAGGCCGTTGCAGTCTCCAGTTTTACAGGTTCCTCGCCCGCTCGCATCGAAAGAGCAGCCGGTTCGGCCCCAGAATCGTCCCGCCGCTGTCCCGGCCGGCACATTGACCGTCCATGTCTGACCCTGGTCCAGCTGCTGCCCTCCTCCGGGTAATCCTGCCGCCCAAACTGTGTACCCGCACTGGTTCCGTATATCAAACTTAGCTGCTCCCACCTCTGCGACATACACACACACATTAAGCCTTAGAGTAGTATTCAACTTACCTTCTAGCAACAAATTACACCACGTATTGTGTTACCAATACAACTTACCTTGCATATATAGAGATATGACGAGTCCAGCCACGAGAACAAGTGCAAGATCTGATACTGTAGCCATTATACCTTCTCGATTGAATGAAAATAGATGTCTTGGGTATTTGAGGAGGGATTTATCATTTATATAGAGATCTCTCCGCCAGTCACGCAGGAAGCATGGACCCGGCTCCACAAGCCGTGTATCTTACGACAGCCGCCTGTGAGCATTCAAACTTCTTTGAAAATCTAGTTTGAAAGCTACTCTGTAAATATTTTTTCCACGATTTTGGATCGTTTTTCACAATCAATTATTATGATGTAAAAGATCAGAATAGAAGTCGTGTATCTTATGGCAATTGTAGGTCAGCATTCAAATTTCTTTGGAAGCTGTTTCCTTATGAGGCTTAAATAAGTGATGTAAGGAACCGTAAGAATCAAAATCACCTAAAGCTGGACAAATGGCATTGTAAAGAACAATAGTGCAATCTTTCGCGGTTTTTGACCCCTTTATTGAACTTGTTTTTAGCAGCCTTTTAATATTATTTCTCTATTTAATAAAATTTAAAAAATTGGAAAAAAAAAAAATTGGGATTAAGAAAATTTACATTTTTCTTATTTTGCATTTTAAGTTTTTTTCCAGTTCTTATTTCATTAATAGTCTTTTTCATTTTAAATATATTATTCTAGAACACTAATACTAATAATAGAGATTTTAGTAATCTTACTGATCAGATTAATAGAATTAAAGAATTAATAGGACTTCTTTGATTTCTTTTCATTTGATATACCTGCACTTCAACTCATTCAATTTCTATTTGATTTACACTCCTAAGAATGTCGGTATTAATTTCAGAATTGACACTTGATTTGAGCTTCTGTTGTTTCTCAATAAAATAATATCATTAATATATTATATATTATTATTTACCAAAAAATATTAGATTTTATTTATTTAAAACCTATTTTATTTACCTTCAAAATTATTTACAAATTGTTACTACTATCAAATAGCTCTCCCCATAACAATTATGACTGTAGGAAAATTTACTGTCAATAATTCACAGCCAACAAATTCACCTCTAACAATGGCGATGACAAATTCATCCCATAGAAAATTCACCACCAACATTGAATTTACTTGAAATTTCCCACTTCCCACTATCTTTCAGACAGATGGATACATTCGTTAGTGAAGGACGGGTTTATTATAATTTATACGGAAAAAAGATCTCCGCGTTTTACGGTGGAAGCGAGGAAGCCATGACCCGACATCAAATCCACCTATCCTATGAGAGTCCTAATTCTGTTTAAATTCGAAGGCTCATCAACACTCAGACATCTGTTTTGTTGTTTCTGCATTGATATACATTAATTGCACGTCTCCACATGAAAATATATTTTATGGTATTCAAGGCAGCTATCTGTGATTTTGAATTTCAAAAGTTGGGAAAATTTCAATATTAATGACAATGCATGTTTAATTTAGTTAATTATATTGAGAGTAGCATCTTTTTCTATAAATAGTTAGTAATGATAATTTTAGTATATTTTAATTTTGAGATATTAATAAAATATATCATTAGTATATGTATATTCAATATTAATATATATATAAAATACATTGAGAGTTATCATTAGTAGGGTTATGACTCAAATATAGTTTAATTATAGTTCAATTATAGTTCAATTAAATTTCAATTAAGGTTCAATTATGATTATGATTCTACAATAGTATAGTTCAATTAGTGTTTAATTGAAGTTTATTTATGGCTCAAATAGTAGTTACGATTTAATTAGTATTCAATTAGGGTTCAAATATGATCATGGTTCAAGAATTGCCAAGCTTCAATTAGTGTTCAATTAGAATTAGGGAGTGATTCAATTAGGGTTATGATTATGGCTCAAATAGGGTTCAATTAGGATAAGGGTAGAATTCAATTTGGGTTATGGTTATGATTTATCAAGGGATTTATTAAAGTATAATTTAATTAGTATTCAATTGCAATTCAAATAAGGTTGAATTAGGATTTGTATAAGTATACTGTACTATTGGAGTATATATTATTAATAATAACATTAATTATATTAATACAATAAACTATTATATATTGTTTAACTTATTAATTAAATAAAAAATAATAAACTAATGAATTTAAGTTTAATCAATTTATATTTGATAAATTGTAATTTTTAATATAATCTAATGATATTATATTATGATGCAACAATGAATGTATTGTTACAAACACACAACAATAACATGCAAAATGGTTCCTCCAAATTGATATACCTCGACATTTCCTATATAGATTATGTAATAAGTAGATAAGCTAGTTAGTAGAAAGTGTGCAATTATATTCATCCTAATAAAATAGTAAGTAAAATAATATCACAAAAATTATGGAACTTGAGTAAATTGTAAAGCATACCTTCTTTGTTCAATAAGAAAGAAAAAGAAAAGCATAGTGTTGGATAAAAAGAAAAAAGTACAGTGTAGTACAAAAAGTATAAGACATACAAAACATGTTCCAGCTGCCATTTAATATCTTTTGTTAATTAGGAAAATACAAAGAAAAACTGTTGGCTTATGAGTATGTACTCTCCATGTATACACAAAAGACTTTCCTCTGAACATCATCTAACTTCAATAAACTCAAACTTTTACCCTCGCTGCAAAGTTTTTTGGTATCGCCTACAAAAACATATGAAAAGCTTAAATTCATCTCAAAAAACTAGTAACTTGTTCTCCCCTGCACTTTTCTTTACAAATAGAGAGAAAACAATGATCATACATAAACCTTTTTCAACCAATGGAAATTTAATCGACTTGGGTTTCTTAGGAAAAATCCTAGGCACAGTAACCAAAAAAATCCATCAATGTAGGAAAAAAAAATCTCATCGGCTTTAGCATTGCCAGGTAATCTAAATTTCTCGGTAAACCTGTGATTCACCTTCCTTTCCACTCGCAGAAGCTTGCGCTCCTCTTCACCTTCGCCATCACATTTCCATTTACCCACGCATTTTATGACCAACAGTTTCTCGTTTCATACTGAACCCGTAAAACACAATTAACAGAACAAAACACAACTTCAAATTAACAAAAGCGTAGAAACCCTAACCCAAGATGAGGGAAAATCCATTAACCTGAATGTCAGACTTAGTGAACCGTAGAACATTAGCGACAAAAACATAATCTTTCAGTGTTTGTTTAATATCCACAGGCACAGAAGCCATGCCCTTGCCATATTCATATGCTCGAGGGCTTACCAGATGTTCATATGAGCGGAAATTTAGCAATTTCTCGTCAACCTCATCCTTTGGAAAGTTAAACAACCAAGTAAAGCTTGTTGCATAACTGTCCTCCATAGTGCACTCTCAAATATTCCTTTACTTTTTTGTCCATTTATTTTACAGAGAAATCCCTTTGACTCAATTCAATCTCGTATTAAACAAAAACAGAAAGAAAAGCTACAAAAAAATGAAAAAACACAGTAGTTACTCACTAGAAATTTTCTTCAAATGATATTCTTTTTACAAATTCCTCACCGCTTTAAATTTTGAGATATTAATAAATATATTATTTTATTTTAGTTTTAGACTCAGGAATTCCAAGTAGCACGATCCACTATAAAATCAAGAAGGCGCAACCAAAGCAGAGCCGCGAACTAATTACTTCTAGCTAACCGAAATAGGCCCCCGCCCATTAATAAAATATATTATTATATAATTTGTTTATAACATATTTAAAATTATATATGTTTTATTATATTTTGTAATTATTGATTTTAAAAAATATATAATATACTAATATTTTATATAAATTATTTATTGATTGATAAATAAATAGTTAAATTTGATTTAAATGATAGCTGCAATTGGAATTACTTTAGCTAACCGAGCTAGCCCCCGCCCCCATTAATAAAATATATTATTATACATAATTAGTTTATAAATATTATATTTAAATTATATATGTTTTATTATATTTTATGGTAATTATTAATTTAAAAAATATATAATATATTTAAATATTTTATATATAAATTAGTTATTGATTTGATAAATAAATAGTTGTTCAATTTGATTTAAATGATTTTAAGTTTTTTTTTTTTAACGTAAAAGAACTACAATTTTTAAGAAGTGTATTTATTTATTTTTTATTAAAAGTGAAATATAAAATGTAATTATTTTCACCATATTTACATATTTATAAATTAGTAAAGAATGTTAAAAGTTGTTATCAAATAGTTGATAGACAAATATTTATGACCTTATTAATCAAAATTTGTACTTTTATATTTTTAGACTCATTTTACATAGTATATTGGGTAATAGGGATGTAAATATTTATGCCTCTAGTTATTTGATATATTTAAATGATTTTAATAGTTTCAAGAATTTTTACTAGTGTTATACTTAAATTTTTTTTTGTTTATTTTAGAGAAAAAACAAGTTCAAAGATATGTTAATCATTATTTTTTTTTTCAAAGAGTTATTCTTAGATATTAAAAATTGTAGACATGCAAAATTAGCATCATATTTAATTAAATTCATATTCATCCATTCATCAAATAAATCAAGTTCATTAAATTCAATCTCTAAAGTCATCCATTTAAATTCATAATAAATAAACTTTATCTAATTTGATCCTAATATCACCTCTTTGATTAAATAAATCAAATCTTTATTTAATAAAATCTAAAATCATCTTTCATCTCCTTTTGATTTAGTTTAATCCTTAAATCTAAGTCAAATGAGTCAAATCACCTAATCCTCTTTTAAATTAACTAAATCAGGATTAAATTTAATCTAATGCATGTCACATTCTCTAGATTTTCCCACTTGCACAAATAAAAAAATTTAATTAATTTATTAAATCCTCATTTTCCCTCAACAAGGAATATTTGGAGAATATTCCCTCAAGTTTGAATTCAAGTCAAGTTGACTTGTCCCTTCCAACATAGCATTAATTCTCCTCTTACATGTCCCCCACTTGGCATTTAAGCCCCCTTTTCTCCCTCCAACAAGCCAAATTTGAAATTTGAAAAGGCCACCTAATGTCATTTATTGGCACATTGACCAAAACTTGCACATCCTCTATCCACTCACATTTGGACAAGTGGCTCCTTCCTATTGGTTGAATCTTTGTCCCACATTCACCCATTTTGCATATTTCTCCATCCTATCATTCTATAAATAGGAGGTCGCATTCCTCATTTTAGCATCCACAATCTCATGCAAAGTTACTCTCTCCATATTGAGAGCTAACTTTTTCCATTATCATTTGCAAAATTGATTTGTCAAGGGTTGGGAAAGGGTCACTTTTCACAAAAAAGTGACACCAATCCACTATGGGATAAGTATGCATTCGTTCTTCTTTGATACTTTTAATTAGTTTATTTGGTCACTTTGTTTGTGAAGTATGGTGCATTATCTCATAGGAGCATTTAGTAAATTTGCATGAATTAACCTTTTTCATGGAGTTTAGAATGTATGCAAATTTTATTGCTAGCACACAACATAAAACTCATCACCTAAATTGACCCTCTCAAGTACTTACTATCAAAAGCAATGCTCATTAGAAGAATGGCCAAATGGGTCATGATACTATCAAAGTATGACATTGACTATGTCGAGCAGAAAGCAATTAAAGGCCAAGTCGTCGCAGATCAGCTTGCAGAAGCACCAATCTATTCAGAGAATTCTCTTATCTTAGATTTTCCAGATGAATCCATCTTCAATGTCAACATAACTGACCACTGGAAACTTTACTTTGATGGCTCATACATGCAACATGGATCAGGAGCTGGTGTCTTCTTTATCACCCCACAAGGGGACTGCATACCAAGGTATTATAATTAGTGTTCTGATTATATTTAGTATATTTTATTGCTTTATAAAAGATTTATTGTTTTAAGAAATTCGTATATATCATTAGTATGGTGATTTAATTAAAGACAAAAAATATTAAAAATAAAATAGACCATTTCACAAAAAAATGTTTCACATTTTGTGTGTAGGTGATTCTTTTCTAGTTCTAGTCACAAATAGTCACTAGTCCAAATCAAAAGTTCAAAAAAAATATTCATTTGTGTGTAATACTTATTGTATGTCAAACACTTGTTAATGAACACTTTTCAAAATTACTAATTTTTTATATTTTGCAACCCAACTTATCAAAAACTTCAATTTGAAGCTATTACATATTTAGTTTTGGATTGTTAAAATTATTTTGACATCTTTATAAAATTTAAATTAAGATATTTAAGATAAATGTATTTAAGATATTTGAAACATGACTTGTCCAATTTAAATTAAGAGGTTTTTATTTACACAATAGAATACCTTTTAATATTAATAAAATAACTCTAAAAATAAATAAGTACAACTCTTAAATAAATAAAATAATTCAAAAATAATAAAAATATCTCATAATTTTTCTAGATAAATAGATTTAAAATATTAAAACTTAAAAAAATATTATTCACTGTTTGAACTTTAAAACGTTTTCAGTTACAATATATCGCATATGAATTTACGGGCTGGCTTAACCGGCACACTCTAAGCCCTGACAGCTTAGGTGGCCTAGCCCATTCACCTGACATTTTCGTACCTATCAAATCCACGTTTCCACTTTTCACAGATTCCGTTAAACTTTGTTCCTCCGTTTTCACATTTAAAGTTTTTTTTACTCCCACATTCCAAGTTTTTATAACTCCCACATACCATGCGGTAATAAATATGGTGGAATTTTATCTTTTAAGTACTCCGCTGAAGTAATAATATATCATAACATTTAAGCAGAAAGTGCGCTCAATCGTAGGACAATAAATAGGTGTTAAGCAGAAATGTGCGCTTATTCCATAGGTAATAATAAATTTGGTGAAATCTTATCTTATAAATGCTCGTAAGTAATGGTATTGCACATCATTTTAAAGCAGAAATGTAGGAGATTAATTAGGTGTTAGTCTGTTTAAATAGAGATGCCTTCTATAAGGGTGTTCAAATAATATAAAATTTTAAATTTAATAAAATCGTTTAATAATATATATACATAAGAAAAGATGATGAAAAAATTTACAATTAAAAAAAATTTAATAATAAATATATTATTATTAAATATTCAATATATTATTAAAATATATTATATGATTTATATAATATATACATATAATATATAGTTGTATAATTTGTAGTTATTGTACATTTCAATAATGTAGTGACAATTTTTTTTGTTATTATTGTAACTATTGTTGTTATTATTATGACAAAGTATTTTGATGTAATCTTATAATTTATTGAAATAGTAAGAAAAATTCTAAATTTTATCTTTCTTTATTAATATAATTATTCATTTGGGTTATGAATTTTGATGTATAAATTGTAAAGAAATATGGGTTTTTAAAAGTTATAATTAAAATATTTAAATCTATTTTTTTACATAAACAATTAGTAGGGTTATTGCAATGATATCAAAGTTGTGATCTTGTCATCCTATAAATCATGGAGTCACCATATCTTGTTGCTAGCTTCAATATATATGAAACTATACTTAGAGGGATTCAAAAAGAGATTATCTTTCTACACTTCAAGGAATTACATTGAGATCATTAGTAGAAGAAATTACTTTAAGGTTTGTAAATTACTAGAATCTATCAAAATATTTGAAGGCAACTTTGTCATTTCAAAAATATATAGAATTTTCTTTCCCAAACTACCTGAAATGGATAAAAACAAAAAGTGGAGAAATACAAAAAAGGAAGAGTCACAATTAGTAACTAACATATAAATTTTCAAAACACCATATTTGAACAACTCAAAGGAAGAATCACATAAGAAGGGACATCATGCATCCACTAGAGGACCACACCTCCAATTATTACAAAGAAGATGAATGCATATAGTAGAAATAATTTGAGAAAAAATAAACTTTTCTTTTGTAATGAACCTTGGGAGTTAAGCCATGGATATCAAAGAAAAAATGAAATAATTCTAAAAGAAGAGTAAGAGAAATTTTATAAAGAGCTATAAAAATAGATTGTGGAATCAAAAAATTATAGGTATACTAGATTCAAACCTATAAGAAAAGGGTCTTAGCAAAAATTTTGGAGCATGAACAAAAAGAAAGAACAATTCTACATATCTAAGAAAGGGATAATAAAAAAATCATGGAAGAATATAGAAAAAGAACTATGAATTTCAAGAAATTAAAATCATCATTTTCAAAAAGGATTATGTAAATTCTTATGTGAATGAGAAATTATGATAGTTGAGCATGAGGAAGAAGAAAATTCAAAGTTGCAAGTATGTGAAAGGGACTAAATTTTGGAAGAATCCACGAAGAAGATGAAAGGTATGGATCTTTTCTTAGAAAATAGATCCTCATTAATTTTCAAGGTTGAAAGTAAAAAAATATTGACCTTGATGAATTTAATGAGCATAAAAATCACTTTTTGAAAATATGATTGAAATATATGTTCCTTTTCAAAAAACATCCATTAGTCTTGAAAATATTGAGTTAGAAACATATAGATCGATGTCTTAAACAATTATGCTAATGAGTGTGCACTTTGAGGGACAACTCTATTTAATGTTAGTATTAAAATTTTGAGCCATACGAAGCTTGCGATGATGTAAATATCTCTAGTTCAATAGAGGGAGCTAAGAGCTTTGAGAATGTTTTATCATGTTTGATTTGGTAGCATCATGGTACAAATCATAAGAAAGGTGAAATAATTCAAACTTATCATTCCATAAGATTATGGAATTCAACTGTTAATTGGAGACATGTGAAAAGAAATGTAGAAACTTTTCCTATTATATTAACCAAACAACTAAAAAAGGAAGATATTAAGAACACATTAACTATTTGAATCTTTGATGGGTTTAATATTATCATTGTTAATAAATCCATCATACTATTTTTTTGGATAATTAAACGAATTAATTTATACATGAGAAATCATAAGATAGGTGATCAATTGTGTGTTTAGAAAATTGACATTAATTTATGTTTATTTACTTAAGAATTATTTTATAAAAGAATTCATTTACTCTAAAGAAGACTTTATTTTTTAAAAAAGAAAAAAATTAAAAAATTATAAGTAAATGAAAAAAAATATAAAATAACAAGTAAATAAAAAACTTAAAAGTTCTTAGATAATTTAATTCTTTTAGAACATTTAACTTTGTTTCAATTTTTATATATGATCATGACATATAAAATAACTTTTGAGTAGATTAAAAATTAAATAATTCTTAGATAGTTTTTTTTTTTTAAATATTTAGTTGTGTTTCAATTTTTATATATGATCATGGCATGTCACTTGGTGTCTTATTATTATTGTAGATATCCATTAGTTTTTTAGAATTTGAGAGGTACACGTATGGTTATAATCTAATGGGGCGAATCATTATTGTTTAATATTTTTAATTTAATAAAATTCAATCTTTTATGAATGAAAAAAAAAATATTAAATTTGAATATAAATTTTCATTTTAATAAATGTTTTTTGAATTAGTTTTTTTTATAATATGTTAGAAATTATAATTCATACTAATCAATTAAAAGTACTAGAAAATTCATTATTGTTATTTTATTTTCTCGAGAGTTTTTAAAAAGAGTTATTTCAAACTTAAAAAAAACTATAAATAGAAATAACTCTTGACTAAATAAAATAAAAAATTATTGAATAGTTGTAAAGTAAAAAAAGAAAATCTATAAAAAAAAGTATGAACTACTAAATGAAAAATAATGTATTGTTGTATTAAAAAATTTTAATTAATATATTTTGTAGAGGCATTTTGTTCAATGGTTCACATGCCTTATTTATGCTATGCATTTTGCATACGTGTTTATGTTGTGGAGTTCAGCTTTACACCTACCATTTGCATTTGTCTATGTGTTAATTTGTTGGCTGCAACTTGTGAAGGCCATCATGATGCTTGGGGTGGCGGTCGATCATTCCCAAGATTTTGTCATTATTTTCATTAATTACTTATTGATGTTGCATTGTATCTCTGAAGATTCATGTCTCTATTCATATCTTTCGTGTGTTGAGACTATACATCTTTTGAGTTTGGACTTTATCCATATTGAAATCTTTGGGATAAGGTATATATCTTTTGAGTTTGGTGAGTGCGTATCTAACTTTCCAGATTCGATAGTAGATATCAAAATGAATTTTAAATTCAATAGAGACACCAACATGGTAAGTACGAAATGCAGAATACACTCACAGCGATATTAACATTGAAATGGATATTGATTTGATTTGACTTGTCAATTAGGACTCAAGAATTGGAATTCTTTCTCCTAGTTGAGGTATTAAAATGTAGATTTGTTTGGATATTTAAACAAGGAAAAAAATGCATTAAAAAGTGCTCGCATATCTACTTTAGCCATCACCCATTTATGTCTTTTTGTAGGCATCTTCTTGATTGGCATAGTTCATTTATTTCCTACAAGTTAAGTGAATGGGAATCGAGATAAAATTAAATCTTATTTGACTCGAATCTTACTTGTCTTCAAATCTTGACTAGGGATATATCATAACCAAAGGAATCTAAGCTGGATATGATGGGCTTTTGATGTTGCAATTTAGCCACCATACTTTACATTTGGAAAAGGGAAAAAATCAGTTTCTATTTGAATTTAAATAAAGTCATTGGTATGTGATTGATTTTGTTTTGGCTAACTTAAAGTTGTTGGGTGCAGATTGCTAAGGTGGAGTCTATCAACCAGTTCTTCATAAATTTCAACTATTCTCATGAAGACAAATAAATCACAAGCAGATTTGAATTGGGGAAGTGGGCATTGAACTTTAAAAATATTTTTTAAATGCTTATTGCAATAAGTCTAGAGCATCCATGGCTGCTTTTATCTTTTGTTTTGGGTCAACTAGATCATTGATTTTTTTCATTGAAGTTGGCTAAAATTGAACATATAAACATACTAGACACTACTTTTTGGGGCTAAAATTGAACAAATCAACTTCACACTTCATCTTGGTGCTTTAAAATGAATCCATCTTTTTTTCTTTTGTGGCTAAAATAAACAAGTGCTTCAAGTGTGTGATTGTGTCTTTGGTGCATTTTTAGTGTGTATCCTCTCCCCTTGCACTTCGTGTGATCTAGGGTGCAAGAGAAACACTCGAAACTCATTTCATTTCTTTGAGTCACCTTTAAGAGAGGGCTTACTATGAGAAAAACCTTGCAATAGGAAACTCATAGGAAAGTTCTTGCAAGCACGTTTACCGGCAGGCTATATCAAAGGGTTTGAAATCGTCAGAAATTAGCATCAATCCATGCCAACAACAGAATGCACCTAATCCCATGCCTTAAGTGGAATGGGAATGGTTGAAGAGCCTTAAGTGGGCAAGCGGGTGAGTGTTGGTTTCGGTGTTCACAGTTTGTTGTCATTAAGAACCTTGTCTATAGTAGCCAACCAATCCATCCTATGAGTTTATCAAAGTTGTGCATTGGACCTTGGATTCCAAGAAGTTACTTGCCATGTCTGATCTTGGTTAAAATATAGGGGTTAAGACTTCATTCTTAACATACCTTTATATTTTTCCTTGGTTGCATGTAAAATCATCTCTTCTACTATGAAGTGCATAAGGAAATCCAACTAAGAAAATGTACCAATTGAGCTAGATGTTATATTGCTTGTGAGTCAGCTTTGAAAAACACAAGGTTTTCGATCCAAACATCAAACCAACATTCAACAACTACCGAATTTCCAGAAACTCTTTTGAAAGGAACAAAACACCTTGAAAATCTACGTGGCTACTACTTGTCCCTTTAGGGTTCTATCCCAGAATGCTTCTAAACACTAGGACCTACATGTGTAGCTATCTCTATCTTGATTTGATGCATTTCCAAAGTGTTAATAGGAAACCATGCTCTTGAGAACCTTGATTTTCACATAATGGACAGACGAAAAGGAATTGAGACATAGACATTCAGTTTGAAAACTAAGCAAGAAGTGTTTTTGTGGTAAAAGAAAATCATTAACCAAGATTAACTCAAATTGAACACCACACATGTGCTTGTTTATCTTTTTTATCATCTTTCAAGCAAACATTGGTCTTTTCGTATGAACTATTCTTAGAGAAAAATGTGTTCTTCAATATCTTTGTCTATTAAACAAAGTCTCTCTAAGTCTCTTAGGATCAAAATCAGAACTTTCATCCATCCCCCAAACATCAAAATCAAAATCATGTCATAAATAATTCTTGGAAATCTTGAAAAAATTCCTCATGCTAAACTTTGGGAAAATCACTTAAACCAAATCAAAATCATTTAATTTGATTATATGTGTGTAGATGAATCCTTGTCCACATATTTAATTAAATTATTGGTCTTTGTGAACAAGTCTATCCCTTGATAACATCCAACATCTTGTGGTTTATGAAATCACTATCCAAAATCCAAAATCAAATCAAAATCATCTTGTTTGGTTAGGTGTGTCTAGATGAATCCTTCTTTACACATTTAGTCAAATTAGAATCTTGTGGATAAATTTACTCTAGCAAAATATCCAACCTCTTAGAGTTCACGATTTCACTATCCAAATCAAGTCAAACCAATCCAAATCAAATCAAAAAATCAAACCAAGTCCTAAAGTTTAGTATCCTCTTCAAGATTTCCTAAGAGTTCCAATCTCATTCTATCCATCTTTCATATCTCATCACCATCCTTTTGATCCTTAAAACTTACATTTTTGTACCTAAATTCGATCAATCCAAAGAATTAGAGGTTCACCTCCTACATTCTTGAAATTGATCCTTATTTTACGGTCCAAAATAGACCTCAACACAAGAAAAACATGGAATAGAAACATGCTCCATAAATCATGAGTAATCCAAATC
>VDFB02243657.1:0-52343 GCA_007258455.2 Sequoia sempervirens | reverse complement strand
AAGCAAAAATAAGCAAGTGTGTTGGTCTCCCATCAAGTGCACATATTCTATCAAATGCAACTAATTTTCATTAGTGAAGTTTCTGGGATAGAGAGCAAATGCAATGAATTTTTAGCAATTGTGCTAGAAAATGTGACAACTGCACTAGAATTTTGTGCAAAGGTAGTCTCTGTGTGTTTTATTTCCAATTTGAGCAATCTTTCTCTACATTTTTTCAAGTTTAAGTTAGTTTTTTTTCTCAATTTCTCTATGTTTGGAGTATGGAAAGTGATACAACAACACTTGGATTGACTCAAAAAGCATGGAATTGTGTGACCTTTATGTCTATGGATTTAAGTTGTGAATTTGTGACACTCAAGCCATAGTTCCCAAATGTTTACTTTGATCAATGTAGCCTGAAATAAAATTTTGAATATTAAAAAATCTTTAAGGAAAATCCTTGCAAGGAATGTAAATAGGGCTTCTTTTAAATGCATACACTAAGTCAAAGGGTTTGTGGTTCAACCATCATGTTTGGTGTTTGTTTGGATGTTTTATTTTTAGATCAAGCATATAGTTTGATGTCAAGATTGTTTTGAATGTATTTGGAAAGTTTAACATAAACAAGCATTTACAACCCTAGTGGATAGAAACCATTCTTTTAGGTAGGCCTACCTCATGCTCCAAAGCGACAATTTTACATGCAACTTATGGTGTGGGCCTATAGTCATACCTGGAAAGTAACTTCTTTGAAGTAAATTCCAATGCACCACTTTCAAAGAATGTTTTTGGATAAAGGGGTAGCTTCTAAAACAATTTGGCTCTTAGTAATGTTCTGGGGATATTATTTTCGGGCCCCTATACATGTGGCATTTTTCTCAATTAAGAGACCTCCTAGCCCTTGCAGGTTTTTATGCATCATGAGGATACTGAGCGAGCATACGTTGGCATAGGCCAATAGCACCCAATGAGATGATGAACTTTCCTCACACCCAAAATTTATTTATATTGCGGTCTAGAATGAAATTACTGCTTGGATTTCCTATGATTTCTCCAACACAAGATGTGTCTCAATAGGCAGGCCCTCTAAAAGGTATGCTTGAAAATAAAGGTGCGAAGCTCAAAATATTTCCGTTCACCCAAGATCGCCAAAAAGTGTAAGGGGAGAAGACATCCATCTAGCTTTCCAAACACTGAATGCACAACATACACTTCACAGTAGTTTGATTCTTTTAAGCACCTTGAGCGGTGCTATCCCCAAAACTATGTGAATAAAGCATAACAATTGTTCTTTTTAATTTCCACCAATATGAAGTATTCTAGATACCAATCACTTAAGATAGCAGTGGTGCAAGATAGAAAGAATAATTTGTTCATTTTTAAGCCCAAATCTGAGTGTTTCTAAGAAATCAATCCTTGTCTTACTTGGTCAACAAAATTAAATACAAGCGTGTGTCAACAAAAATAAATCCTTTTGGTCATTTGCATTGTTCTTTTTATGCACCAAAATCAAGATTCCTAATTATGAAAACTTAGAAAGAGTTCATTTTTAGAGGGCCTTAATTGAAATGTTTTCTTTTTTTTCATGCACCAAATGACAATTCCTAATTTAGAAAAACTTTGAAATGGTTCATTTTTAAGAGCACCAAAATAAAATATTCATTTGTGTTGTTCATTTTAAAGCACCAAATAAAAGTTCCTATTTTAAGAAAGCTTGAAATGGTTCAATTTTTAGGAGCACCAAAATGAAGTATGCATTTGTGTTGTTCTTTTTAAGCACCAAAATTAAAATTCCTATTTTAAGAAAGCTTGAAATAGGTCATTTTAAGATGACCTTAAAAACAAAGTGTGTTTGTTCTTTTTATGCACCAAAATAAAATATTCCTAACTTAAAAAAAAATTGTTTGTAAATCTGGAGTGCCTTGACCGTTCGTCTTCCCTACAAAAAACATGTTAGTATTTCTCAAACCCTACATACAAACACATTAGCACCTATCACACATTCAAAAATAGGCATCCATTAGCAAAACAATCATTTACAAATTTGCAGATCTTAGACACAAGTCTATCAGGGAAAATGCATAGAAATCAGATTCAAGTGCACCCTTTGTCAGAGAGCAAATGCACAGGTTTAGAGCAAGTATGCTCTCCATCATTAGTCAGATGCATGGAAAATTTGCAAGTGCGCAGTTCTTGGTGTCAACTTTGCGGGTTTTAGAAGCAAGTGCACAGTTCTCTTGCCATGTAATTGCAAAAAAATTTGGTACTGTGCGTGAAAACTTCTCCAAAAGCAATTCTAGAACCTGCAACTTCAAAAATGGCTCATAGAAATGTTAGTATAGGGGACCATGGTCCCACTAGGTGTGCTAGAATATGTGAGGGGGAAAATCATTAGATGCTAAACAAGAGAAACACAATTGATATCAGAATATAGTCTAAGATCAGGAACACTAATCTAAGATCTAATCCTACACTTACGAAATGAAACTAATCTATTACAAAATTCAAGGAAACAAGATCGCAGTATGAAAGCATACATGAATTCATGAGAAAGGAAAGTGTTACCATCCTATATCAGAGTGTGTTTTCCTGATGTTGGATTTTTCGTATTACTACAAGGCCTCCATAGTTCGTGTGCGAAGCTTTGATGTGATGTCTCAGTTGGTTGATGGAAGAAATATTGAATCTCTAACAGTGGTTGTGAATGTTGGTAGTACTTTGCTGTGTAAATGATGTTGGATCTTTGATCCTTTTTTGTGAGGAAAGAGGTTTGTTATATAGAAAATGAGTTTTGAAATGAATGATAAAGATTAAACCATGTTGAGTCAAGATCGATGGTCAAAAGGTGTTGAGAGGATTTAGACATGAATATATTGTGGAAAAGTAGATTGAAAAATTTGTGTGATTGGGGAATAGATTGAATAATTAGTGGGATTGAGGAATAGATTGAATAATCAATGGGATTGAAAAATAGATTGATCAGTCAAGGAATCATATTTTAATCAATCAAGAATAGATTGATCTATCAAGATTAGATTGAGAAATCGGGGGATCATAATTTTCTCAATTAGGAAAGTGGTTGAAAAAGATTAATTAATTGATTTAATTAATTAATTCATTTTGGAGTTGAATGTGCAAATCAAGTTTAACTTTTTCAAACAAATTTCAATTAGTTTGATTTGAATTTTCATGATAATTTGAGTAGTTTGATTTAATTATTCAAAATTTGGAGGGAAAGTGTCATAATTAAATTATTATGATTGAATAATTTAATTAATTTAGGGGAATAAAGTGATTTAGCGACGTAATTAAATAATCGGTGTTATTTAACTAATTAGGAAAAATTAAAGTTAGATTAGGACTTTATTAAATAAATGTAATTTATTTAATTGGTAAAAAATGATAGAAAAGTGAATTAATTAAATAATGCCATTTTATTCAATTAATAGCAGTAATATGGTTTTTAGGACTTCATTAAATAAATGGATTTTATTTAATTTGTCAAGAACAATGAAAAAGTGAATTAATTATTTAAATAACATCATTTTATTCAATTAATAGGGGAAATTATGGTTTTGAATGCAATAGATGTGAAATGGAGTGATGTTTGATAATAATGATGTCATTGATGTGAGAATGTTGTTTAGGGTGTGTGATAGGTTTTAGGTCAATTTTACATGTTTACAAAACTATTCTCTAGGCAATTGAAGGACACTGCTTTAGAATGGTTTTCTTCCTTACCAAATAATTCCTTTAGTTCATTCAATGAGCTTTTTGATGCCTTTTACAACCACTTCCACATTCACATGGGTCTCAAGATGACCCTAGTTGATTTAATGACATGCAAGAAAAATGATGATGAGAAAGTGACCGATTTCATAGCGAGATACCAAATGCTTTATTCACTGATTTCAATTGGTCCCTTAAGTTATGTCTCCAAGGCCTCTATTTTATTTTATAATCAACCTTGTTCACCTAAACATTGGTTAAGCTAGTTACCTTTATGTCCATTAAGGTATCTCTTGAATTTTTCTTTCTTGGGTCCCACTTTACACATGCCATTATTTCGTGTATTTCCTTTAGTTCATAAGAACATATCATTTTATTATTGTTCCCCCAAAAACTTGTAAAATAACTATCTATTTCTCATTGTTTCTAACTTGCATGGGTTCCAGATCAATCAAATCATATGCATTGTTCCCCTCAGTTACTTTTTATTGGTAACTGACTCTTTAGATTCCTGGTGTATTAAAATGTCTTGTGATGCATTTTAAACCATGTGTTTACTAGCCCCTTTTCCTATTAACTTAAGTCATTCCTTTATGCACACACTTTTAACTTATCTTTAAGTTATCCAAATATAAGAATTTTAAGTGGTCTCACATTCATCCTTGTCAGTTCCAAATATCAAATTTAATTGAGTTGTGATAGTTATAAGCTTCACAAAATATTTTGAGCCTTGACAAGTTCTTTTTGCAAGACCACAAAATGTATCTTTGATAAGGTTTTAAGTTGAGTTGTCACAGCATCATATTAGTTGCAAGAATTTTTATTTTTGTGCTAGCTTAAACCTTTATGAGATAATATTCAATAGAGTCTTTGTTTACAAAAACTCCCAAAATCATGCCATGTGTCTTCTCACTCCTCATTTTTATTGTTTCATGGAAGACTTGTGAGGGAGGCTTATAAGGTTTCCATTTTGTTCTCACAAGTCCCCAAAATGTTGACATGTATTCCAAATTTGAATAATAGGGAAAAGTTCTTTCTCATCATAAAAAGGATTTCAAAAATCCATGGCTACCGTTGATCCTCATCAAATCAATGGTCCAAATTCAGAAATGGAGAATAACTATCACTAGTCGTGCCCTCAAGCATGTGAAGATATTAATGGTGGATTTGATGCGTATCTACCAAATTTTCTTTTGTATTGGATTAATTATATTCATTTATATTATTTAAAACATAAAATGAAGGTTGTAGAGTGAAAATTTTCTGGATTTCTAGCAAGTGAGTGTTTTGTGACATTTTTAGGGTTTACATCAAGAAAAAAATAGTAAGTTAATTCACATTCTTTGTTACTTTCTGGTGTAAAAAGGGAAAGTTTCTAGTTTACTAGAAATAGAAATTAAGTGATGGATTTTGAAGGATAGTGAGTTGTCTAAAATTTTAAATAAATCTTCCTTGAATTTTAAAATTTTAAGCCCTACTATGTATACATTGAAACCCTAAAAACAAAGAGCCATTTCTAGAATATCAAGGGGCGTGAAGAGAGGTTTCAATGATGATATTGTGGTTTAGTTTTCTAGGTCATCCAAGAGGCCTAGAATATCAAAAGGCTCAGGAATTTTGATAGATAGAATTCTAGATAAAAATGAGAATTACAAAGATCCTATTATCCTAATTTAGGGATATGCCATTTTCAAACATGCTTTCAAGAAATGTTTGGCTAATAGGAATATATGCAACATATATAGATTAGGTGTTGGGATACTAGTAGTAACAAATATTATTGTAAATATAGACCTAATTAGAGGAACTTCATAGACCTACCACCCTGAGAAAAGGGATTTGTATACCATAGATGGTTTTTTATAAATCTAATTTTTTTTTTCAAATGTAAGGTATTCAATTTGGAACCTAATGCTCAATTTCCAATAGACTTGGGGGGATTATCCAGGGAATATCAAAGGAATAAGGATAGCTATAGAGTTAAATGGTTGCCAAGTTTCAAGCCTAGCATGCCAAATAAAGAATAACAGAGGTTTTCTAGTCTAGAATTAAAGCTACTTAGTTATGATATATTTGAAGATTATTTCATAAGAACTTACTTGTCCCTTTGCCAAGTATTGGGAATAGATTGCAGGCCTTAAATTCTAGTAAATTTGATGGTGTTAGCTATGGGAATTTAGAGTAGGGAAGTTAACAAACTCTATGACAATGTAGACTATATTGCAAAAGAAATTAATAAATCCTTGAGCTCTATTAAAAATGACAGTAATGTTGTCCACTTTAAATGTTACTCTTTTTTGTGACATATCAATTTGTTTATTGGAAAGAATATCTAGTCTCACTACATGCAAATAAGGTCCCAAGATGCATAAAAAAGATTAGTGCCAATGCAAGAATGGACCTACATTTGGGATAAAGACTATGATAAATCACATTATCTAGTCTTTGAAGAATACTTTGTAATAGAGGTCCTTAAGAATTTTGGACAACTCATGGAATGGAGGCTCTTAGAGGAAGTAAGAAGATTCATGATGCCAAAGGATATTCTCCTAAAGTTGGGAATCAAGCACAACTAGGGTGATTGGTCCTATTACTCTGATGCAACAATGATTAGTTTTTATGGTTCCTAGGTCATAGAACATGTGTTTCCCAAGGCTATTTCAAATATAATTTATTTTATTGAAATTATATGGAATTAAAAGAGTCTAAAAACATATTCTATAAAATATAAGAAGCATTCCATCCTCCCTTCCATAATTTTTTCCTCAAACTTTTAGGTCATAGCTAGGGAAGGATTGGACCTACTATTGAGTAAACTACTCCCATACATAATGATATTGGATAAAGTCAAAAGGTGTGACCCTGAGCACTTTATCCATTATAGTAGGACCAATTTCGAATTGGTTGCATTTGTGCATGAGCCTCATAACATTAAGGATATGATCAAGAAATACTCAATTGAAGCAAAAGCCACAAAAAAGAAAATAGTGGGTTAGGATACAAATTGTAGAGGGAAGGAGGAAGAAAGAAAATCCTTCATAGAAATGTGCACACTTAGAGATAGAGGATCCTATCATTAGGATCGTGATAATGTTGGATAATACCAACACCTTGCTTGCAAATGTACCTATCCCACTAGAGGATGTTCCTAGCCAATCTTCTCAAAAGGAGATCCCACAAAGTCCAAAAAAAATCAACCCCTATAATAGATAGCCTCTAGAGTGGAATCTCTTGTGGATTATCCTATAGGTGATGAATATTTTCTAAAAGAGTCAAAAATAAGGAAAATTGTGAGGCCATCTTCAAGATTTTTGGTAGAAATACCTTCAAATGAAAAAATGTTCATCACTTACGAGATTGGAGATTAGGTGGTAGATAATGTGAGAGAATTAGCTTGCTTTGAATTCATGAAAGATGAAAAATTCATAACTATTAAGGAGTTCAAGGATTTCATCCTTAGAAGTAAAGGTGAAGAGTTGCAAAAAATATTTAAAGGGTAACAACTCATTAAAGAAAATAAGGAGCATGCTGCCCAATTTTGGAAAGAGGTGGATGTAGAAATGGCTGCCATGACACCTTGGAGGGGTAGGGAATTAGTAAGGAGTGGTGGATGTTTTCTCTTGCAAGGGTGGGATATATCTTCTATAATTGTATTTGATACTATCCTCTTGAAGGTAGTTTTAACAAAACCAACTTGTTAAGCAATAATGAGTTATTTATCCTCTTAAAAAGTAAATATATCTACTCCAATATTCCTTTTGGGTCAATTCTTGAGCATGATGGAAATCTAAGTAGTTGATGTAAATGCGTTTAAATAAGGGGCCCAAATTTTTTAGGTTTTTTAGAAAATACATTCAAGACATTCAATCAAAATAACAAACTTCATTATTTGGGAACCAACTGTATGTTAGTGATTTTATTCATAAGATACATTATTCAAATTATCTTTCTCTTTTTCTTAGAATATCATGAAATAAAGATCAAAATATTAAAGGGTTATAAGAAATATTGAGAAATAAATACTAAAATTAAATGGGAAATGATAAGATTTCCTTTGTTTATGAATTCTGAGTGGTTAAATGAAATCTCAATAACTAGTATTAAAGCAAATAGCACTCACACAATTACTATTAACACTAATGAAATATTCAAAGGAAATTAATCAATCTCATGATTTTGAAGTAATATCAAATCAGACTACCATTAAACATGTATAGATCCGAGACAAAAATTGATTCAATACCACAAATTAATATAATGGATTTTATCAATTTACTCAAATTAGATAATAAAAAATAATCATACCATCACCAGAGATTGAGATCCACATGTATGCAAATAAGGCATAATCCTTTGATTCATAGGAAATTCCATGCTAAAAATGTATTTTTTTGTTTAATACATGAGTTATGATCCTTACAATGATCCAGAGTTCAAATTAAATAGACACAGGCATCCCATAATTTGTGGATATAAGTAAAATCTATTTGAAAGTGAAACTAAAGTGCCTAGTTTAATCTAGGATCTAACTGAAACTAAACTAAAAATTTCATTCGAAAATGAAGTCTTGACTAAAAACAAAACACCAACTTGGATTATTACTTAGGAATTTATCATTTATTATTAAATTTATTAAAATAAAGCAAACTTAAATTTTTTGACTAGTCTTGACTAGGAAAACTATCGAAGAAGGAAGTGATGATTTCATTCATCACATCCATTGGAGGGCCTTGGTGATACTACAATTTTATCCTCTGAGTGAATGTTGATCTCTCCATCTTTTCTTGCAAACTTGGGAAACCTACCACCTTATCTTGAAAGGTCTAAAAATTCATTTTCTTTGCCATCATTTATCAATAGCTTCTTGCATAGCTTTCCCATGCAATAACCCTTTAAATTCATCAACCATATTACTAGGAGAGGCAACTAAGGATGGAGTTTCCTAGAATGTGCAACCAAGATTCTCCACAAAATGCTCAATCTTAACCATATCCTGTTCAACTTGGCTCATATTCTTATTTAGCTTATCCCTCTAGTTATTTAGTGTTTTGACCCTTAGCTATGTCACTTCCAACCATTCTTTTGGTTTGTCTTGATCATCCTTTCAATCACGCTTCTTTTAGCAAGTCATCTAAAGAAGTTACCTTTATTCTTTGCAAAATTGGGATGTAATCCTCCCAAACCATTAATTCTTCATCTATTCCAACCTCAATTTGGTGAGCCAATCTATCTTAATCACTAATGTAGTGATAATATTTTATTACCTTCCTCAAAACTCTACTTGCTAAAATTGCAGAATATTTCTTCCATTATTTATCTAGATAGATACCCACCCCTCAAGGTTAGGTGGTAGAGCTTCACCTTTTAATATAGCTTGCAAAACTAGTTTAGGAGCTACAACATCAATGGGTCCTATCAAGTTATTAACACATGGTTTTAGTTGAGCTACTTGAGACTTGAGCTCTTCTTTGGTGTTCTCGTCCTTATATATTCTCTTCAAAATGGTAGATACATCCATCTAAAAAGATTGTTGTTTCCCCTCCCTTGTCACGATCCTCTTTCTTAGATTATTTGAAAAACTCCTTATTATTATGTTAAGTTAGTTTTGAAATAAATTATTTTTATGAATAATTTATAAAGTTAAAAACTAAGGGAAAAATAAAATAAAATCAATAAATTAAAAATATTTAGGAAATTGAATAGATATTTGATAAATAAATAAATAAATTTATGATGGAAGAATTTATTTAATATAGAAATATAAATCTTTTCAAATTATGAGAAAGAAAATAAATAAATTTTATTTATTATTTTTATTTAAAACTTGCCATACTTCCCTACTTCAACTTTCTAATTTCTCTTCCAATCAACACCTCGTCTCTTCTCAATTAAATTCATCTCATTTTAGAATCAAAATCTTTCCTTATCAATTATCTATTCATCCTTTTGGAAAATTATTTCGACATCATCGGTTAACTATGCATAAAATGGGAAACTTCATGTGCACCTTTTTCCATTTTTTTAAATTAAAAATTCATCATTATCCTCGCATGAGTAAGGAAACTTTCTTATTCTCTTCTTCAATCATATCCATTGATTTTACCACCAAAAATCAACTATTGATCAAGCATATTTTTCCTATAAATACAACCCTTCAACCTCTTTCAAGGGGGGGGGGGATTTAGAATTCTTCGTGGTTGTTATTTTCTTTTCCATCTTTTGATATTTTATATGTGCATGCAATTTAAAGTATTATCTTCTTAAAAATAATAATAATAAAACAAAGAAGGTAGAAGCAAGCACCAGATTGATTGAGGGAGATGCTTAAGTTGAAGATTGGCTCAATAAAGGACTAAGAATTTGCATTATAGGTAAACTTCCTCCAAATTTTCTTTCTCTCCCATATTAAATAATTATTTTACCTTTCATGCAAATCTTTTTATTAAGGAAAAAAAATATATACAATTTTTAATTTGATAAATCATTTTAAAAATATAAGTTAAAATTTACTCAAAAATCTTATATTATTTTTATGTTAGATTTTTATTTTTTAAACAAATATTTAATTATACTAAATTTATATTGAATTTTATTTAAAAAAAATTGTGAAGTTTATTTAAAAATGATGTGAAGATTATTTTATTTAAAAATATATATATTATTAATTTATTAAATTTATTTACTTTATTAAATTATTTTCTAAAATTTATTTTGTTAACTTAATGATTTAAATTTATTTATTTATTTATTTATTTTTTAAATATCAATATATATATTTTATTTAATATTAGATATATAATTTAATTTATATTAATTAATAAATAAAAAATATAAATAATAAATAAAAAATAATAATAAAAAAGTCAAAATTAAATATTGTTTTGAGAAATTTCTACTTATGTGTTATTACGACTTTTATGACAGCCGTATATTCTATTATTAATTTTCTTTAATATTTTTAAAATTAAGTATAAATTAATAAATATTTTAATTTAAAAAAAAATTGTGTGATTGATTTTAAGTGCACGATAAATGTAGATTAATAATAATAAATCAAACACACCAGTAAGACATTATATCAAAATAGAAAATCAAATAAAAGGAATGCAAACTCAGTCTTATGTCCTTGATGTCGTCCTATCATCCTCTATCTCCAGTGTTTTTGTTGATTCCAGCTTGCTCTCAGATTGTATGCTAGGCCCAACAAATAGTCTTCCTACAGAACGAGATTAAAGATGAATGCATGTTATGCTAAGATATGATTAAAAATGCTATGAATTCTATTAAAAGAAACTAGAATTACTAAATGATATGAATGCTAGAACTGATAATAATAATGCTAAAATGTTGATCGCCTGTCTCTAATGCATGTATGTATCTATCTATGTGTGTGTGTTGTGTGTAACCAATGCTTGGATTTGTAGTGATATTTATAGAGTTTTCAAAAGCTTCTGATTGGTTGATGTGATCAACAACTATGATAATTCTGGCAGATTGAACGACTGAAGATGGAGAAGACAGGAGAGAAAAATAGAAGAAAAAAAGAAAGCAGGATTTGTTTCCTCTTTCATGAGAGATGATAAAGATGAATTGTAAAAATCATCTTTTTTTGAGATTTGAGAAAAGATTTTGAAGATAAATAATGAATTTATCAAATTCATTATTCATTTATTGGTGACATGTAAGATTTTCTTTAATTAAGATTTGGAAAGTGACATGTGGAATTAATTAAATAAGCATATTTAATTAATATTTGATTTAGAAGGGAATTAAATTCAATTAAATCAAAGATTTAATTAAACTTAAATGTGATAATTAATTTAAATAAACATTGATATTTATTTAATTAATTAAATAGACTTAAGAAAGTGGTAATTAATTAAAATGAATTTATTTAATTAAAGTGGAAGAATAAAGTAGGTGAACGATATAAATAAATAAATTAAATTTATTTATATGTAGAGGAATAAAGAAATTAATTAATTAAATAATAAATATTTAATTAAATGTCAGGATTAATCAGACATGACCATTTTTATGCATATACATTTATCCCTCTTTGAAGTGATGTGTGAAACACATTGCTTCAAAGAAAATATTCTTGCTTTTGAAATCTGTCGCGTTTGATTTTTCCCCTGATTGGAAAATTTTAACTGATATACCCCTGACTAAAAGAAAATGTGCCTAATATGCCTTTTTGATTTGACTCTGATATGTTTCTGATTGAAAGATGCTGCTGATATTAATTATGCCCCCTCAAGAGGTAAATCACCAAGGATGAGAAAAATGTGGATTTGATGATAAAATTCAGATGATGAGAGGGATGCAGTGATTTAGTTCCTGATAATTAATTAAAAGAGGCCCCAGTTTGAAAAATAAAGTCAAATTTTGAGAAAAAAATAAAAATAAAAATAAAATGCCACAAAAAACCCACCTGGGTTGACCTTTGAAAGGTAAATGGGGTAAAAAGGGAAAGTCATTTTCACATTTTGATTTTAGTGATTTTGTGCTCTAACATTGATTTGGTGAGATGGAGATTCTGTACCACTGACATAAATTTGAGTGAGCCCACCGATACCAGAGACCAGCCACATATGGACCACCAATGAGTCGATTCAACCCTCTTTATGTTGAGAATTTACGTTTTGAATTGAATTTTGATGCATTTTAGTGCGGTTTTAGGTTCGAACAACCCATTTTAGTGCATATAGTAAGAGTTTTAGTGCTTTCAAAATTTCTTTTAGCGCATATAGGGAATAATTTAGCGCTTTTAGGGAAAAGAAAGTTTAGCGCATTTGATAGGTGAAATAGCGCATATAGGAGGCTTGTAGGAAATTAGAACTGTAGTGCAGATAGGAAATAGAATAGCGCATATAGATTTCAGTGCATTGAGGGGATGAAATGGTGCATATGCGTAGGATTTTAGCGCATACAGGGAAATATCACATAGGAGGAAAATTGCAGTGCATTTGGAGCACAAAATGGTGCATATGGTGATGTAGAGCATATGGGGGGAACTTTAGCGCATTTGGGGTTTTAGCGTATAGAGGCCGCAAATTAGCGCATCTAGGAAATTTAGGCAGAATACACTGTTTGATGAAAATGATGATGTAGATTGCTTCTTTGGTCAATAGATAGAGAAATTGTCTTGTCATCATGCTAATATGGATAAATTTGATAGAAAATTTGATGATGAATTGATAACTTTGTTTCCCAAAATAGAAAACAAAGAGTAGATAGCTGATAACTTTGTTTCCCTTTGAATGAAAAACAAAGAGTAGAATAAATGATAGATTGTCTGCTAACTTTGCTTTAGAAAACAAATAGTAGATGCTTGATATGACTTTTGATAAATTTACATTTTGTGATAGAAAACAAATAGTAGATGATGATAGAGTAAATTGATTTGATATTGATTTAGCATTGATTTCATGATATGAGTCACTTAGATAGAATAATTGATATGGTTCACTTGATATGAGTCATTTGATATGGTTCACTGATATGGGTCAATGATAGATAGATATGAGTCTGATTGATTTGTATGATGTGAAGTAGATAGATGATGTTGATATGGGTCGATGATATGAGTTTGATTGATTGTCCTTGTGATGGCCAAAAATAGGAGGGTTTCAAAAACCTCCAGATTAGAGAGCGCTTCCCTGTAGGGTGGGATCGGATACGAGATCTGACACCTACAGATGTATAATTGATAATGGGATGTGGGTTGGGACCTTTATTAGCTATGCCACCAATTCAGGTCAACAGGCGATTGTTGACCGCACTAGTAGAGAGGTGGCATTCTGAGCATAATACCTTTCATTTTTCGATGGGTGAGATGACCGTGACCCCCGAGGACGTATACAGGATTCTGGGGATTCCAGTGGTAGGTGCTCTTGTGGTTTATGACTACAAGGAGCTAGGTGGTACAGATGCACTTAGGAGGGTGTTTGGGGATGCTCAGATAGAAGGGTATTGGGTGCCATGGGAAGATTTTAGGGGATATCTGGCTTTACCTACCATTTTGGGTGCATTCATTGGAGGCTTCCTTTGTCTAGATCGCCAGTCAAAGGGATTATCAGTTGGGTGGGATACTTGAGCCAAGGATAGTCAAAACGGAGGAGGAGCTGGGGCATGGCATTTATACCTGACGCATTAGGTACAATGGATCCTGGGCCAGGTGGTACACCCTACCTGTGTCCAAGGAAACATATTGCTATTATAAGCATCATTCAGAGGAGGTCACTAGCAGCGTATATATTTTAAATACTACAATGTTTAGAAAGTTGAGTACTGCAATGCATACTGATGATGTTGATTGTTAGGTGAGCTATATATATGACAGAGGGGTGATACTAATAACTAGAGATGCCATTGTATGTATGCCCTAATATTTGATAGGCAAACCCCATTTATTATAGATACTATATATAGATGTATATCATAAGCAAAGACAAGGATGATCCAGGATGTGGGGCATGCATTTCATATCTAGTGGCATATGCAGAGTATACCAGTTTACAACCCTAGGCATGGGATTACAGGCTAGATATTACAAATGCAGGGATGTCGAATGAGTATTTTACGTATTTTCAAACACACCCATTCGCTTGTCTGACATGTCCAGATGAGCTCAAGGCCCATTTGATGGCATAGCAACCAAGGGATGGAGGATGGCAGGGAGAGGCGCAGGAGACTATCAGGATGGTGAGGAGGAGGACAGGAGGCAAAGGACTGCACCTGTGAGGCCTGAGGTCTGGATTAGGGTCTCCCATGGCTGAGACACCCAGCCCAGCACGCTTAGGGAAGCAGGCACAAGCCAGAGAGCTAGTCATTTAGGCTCACTCAGGTAGTGGGGAAGAGAAAGGTCAACCTCCTCCGACCAGACCATTGATAACAAAGAGGAATACCAGAGGAGGCGATAGTGCAAAGGCTCTGAGACCCAGCCTGATGCACTACAGAGGCTATTGTAGAGGACCCATCAGAGGATTAAGAGCATATCGGATCATGGCTGCAACAACCAACCAAGAAAAGAGCTCACCCTGTCCCAGAGTGCGAAAGTAGACTAGAGTAGATCATAGACAATGACACATGTCAAAGTGTAAATTGAAATAGGATCCTGTAGGGGGCAGTAGTAGTCAACATCCCACATCATCCCATTAGGGGCCTCACCATCCAACCTTGAATAATATACTGCTGATGCATTTTGGAGCATATCTATTATTTTTATCATCTCATGTATCTCTATTCAGCTTTCATTGATTTTATCATATTTTTGATGAGTGATGATATGTAGCAGCGATGAATTGTGGTGATATGCATTTGTGATGTCATGATGTGATGTGCATGTATGTCTGCATGATGTAGTATGGATTTTGATATGTATTTTATTGATTTGATGACTAACATGATATGTAGGATGATTCACGATATGATGGCGATTTGTGATACGTACTAATGATGTCATGCGGGTGGATGTCCTAGGACGTTGATTATGAAAGTGTGCATTAAGATATATGATATGTCTATGAAAAATGATGTGGAAATGTAATATTTGCATGGAATGTTTGTTTTTGGATTTTTGTTTTTTCCAATCCAAGAAATAATGCTGATGTGATGAAAAATGGATGTTTATGTTTATGAGATGCATCATGAATTTGCAGTATGTATATGATTTAGGAAAATATCTGAAATGATATGTGAAATGGGGAAAATATTATGGGAAATTGATATGATATGTAAATGACATGAAAATGATTGATGATTGAAAGATATGATACAAATGTAATGTGACAAATGATAAATAATGGGATGAAATGAACATGATTAATAATAATGAGATGTATGATGCAATGAAATGATGATAAAATGATAATGATAAATGATAATGTAATGAAATGATGATGAAATGATAATGATAATGTAATGAAATGATGATAAAATGATAATGATAATGTAATGAAATGATGATAAAATGATTGATGAAATGATAAGAATAAATTGATAATGAAATGATGATGAAATGATTGATGAAATGATAATGATATAAATGATAATGGAATGAAATTAAATGTGAAATAAAATAGATTATGAAATGATGATATAAAGATAAAATATGATATGAAATGAAGATGATAAATGGTATGCAACTATATAAAAATGATAAGATGTTAATGAGATGAAGATGATAGATAATATGAAAATGAAAATGAATGATGTGAAATGATAAAGGATCTAATTGAGATGACCGATATGGAGGTATGATGGATGAGTTAATGTAGGAAGAATTTTGAAAGTGGATCAAGGATGTGTGCCTTTGTTGTTCTTGAAGAATAGGAGATGGAGAAATGTGGGACCCTAATATGGATGGAAGGGTTGATGAGCTAGGGTTGGGATGATAAGGACCAAGGATAGATGGAAGGTTTGATGAACTAGGATAAGGACCTAGGATGGATGGAGTGTTTGATGGACTAGGATAAGGACCTAGGATGGATGGAGAGTTTGATGGACTAGGATACCTAGGTTGAGCATGAGGTGTATAACCAAGGGCATGAGAATATGGATGTGCTTGGATAGAAAGGTGTTCTAGGATACCTTGCTCATGAAGGCCTAAGCCTTTGCCTTTGTAATTCATAATTTTGCACATTCGTTTACCCATGGGATATGCATTTTTTGTGAAACAAGATGCGAGTCCATTTTTAGGAGGATATGATATGGATGAAAGGATAGGTGTTGGAAGTAAACTGGAGTGGATAAAGGTGGAGGATCCCAATTTATAGGTGTGGGGTTCATGGATAGCTTGAAGAGGTGTGAGAGGCTCTTGACATGAGGATGATGGGATACTTTCATCTTGACTAGGAAAAGAATCGTTAGATGAAGGAGATGGAGTAGATTGATTGTTAGATGGAAGGGAATCTTTGGATAGGATGGAAGAATTGTTCTACTCCTGGGATGTGATGAAATCATAAGAGAGTATGGATTCATTGAATGGGGTGGACGAAGAACTTGGAAGAACATTTTCTTCTTGAGATGGAAGAGGATTATCATGGGTGAATAATGGAAGGAGGGGATCATCATATGGTTCTTGGGAGATGGGATCTTGATCAAAGATAGGAATGGTTTGTAGAATTTTGGTATCATGGGATGGAGTGTAAAGAATGTTTTGATCGAGATGTGTAGATTGAAATGAATCATTGGATGTAGATGATATGATAGAAGAAGGTGATTGAATGGAATTGTTATCTTGGGTGAAAGAATCGTGAGGTTCACTTTGAATTATGGGGGATGAAGATAAATGCATGACATGACAGGATTGGTCAATTTTTTTTGATGACTTAGATTTGGGCTTCTCATTTAACCTTTTGCAAAAATTTAAAAACATTGAATTTGGATGATGTTTTTGGAGGAGAAGAGGTTACATTCATATTTCGGTCAAATGACTTCCTAGTTGTACCCCCTTGCATTTCCTTGATTTTCCTTTGGAGTGCTCTTATTTGTTGGGTAAGAGTACTAAGATCATTTAAGGGAGTTTTAGTCTTTTCAGGATCTTCCTTAATTTTCTCCATATCATAGTCAGAGGGCAATTTGGCACCTTGGTTTGCCAATAAAAGAAAGTATCCTTCTTTATTTTGAAAGATCTTGTCCAAAATTATGTGAAACTATGGATCCTATTCAGCTTCTTGAATAATTTCATTGGTTATTTCATCATTTGAACTATTCCCAGTACGAAACCTATGAAAAGTATTTTCTTCCCTATCACCCATGTTGTAAAGTGGATCTCTTCTTTCATCTTCTTCTTTGTGTTTTTGGGACCTTGTGACAATAAACATATGCTTATACCAAATTTTTACTAACTTTGATCACAAATGGGAGAGTGAAATTTGTTGGATACCTTAATCATAATAAAATGATGGATTCTATTGATATAACTAAGGAATTTCTAATTTTTAGTTTGTGATTCCCTAGATTGAAGGATGATGATCCTGTTATGGGAATTAAACTAGAAATAAAAAATGGATGTGATGATGCACTTTGCGATGTTTTGATCTTAGTTTGAGAAAATAAGGAATTTGCAAAAGCCTAATGTTTCCAAGTTTTACTCTATTGTTGATTTACAATCCCTTAACATAAATGCCACGATTTGATTTGTCAACTTCTTGTGTTTTCTAGATGATCTTATCTGAATTAATGTTTTGAAAACAAAGCATACAATAGGAAGATAATTGTTCTTAAATTTCTAGAATCTAAACAATGAGTGTATGTTAAAAAATATTTTTCAAAAAGTGTTTTCATAGGTTTTGCACATAACAGACAATTCAGGCAGACTCAATCTTAGTGCTCAAGTAGGTCATCATAATAATCAACATCCTAAGCATCTAATCCGGCATCGACTTGCAGTAATCGAACAGACAAAATTGTCATCCTCGATGCTCACGTTTTTTTCTTTCCAGTGCATACTGCAGATGGCGGATACCGGATCCCTTGAGCAAACGGTCCTTGGCAGTTATATGGTGAGTATCTTGGGGGCAGATTCTTCCCTCCCCTTGCATTGTGATTATTAGGATGTTCAGAAAATGACTCAACTGGATTCTACACTAAGTTCTTAGTAAGGGTTTCCATTCGGTGTGGAAAATGATAAAATCCCTTAGGAGACCTCCCAACATTTAGAACAAAGGCTTTGGGGATGGTTATCTTGCACACTACTATTGAATTGCAGACTTTCCCCAAATTCGCTTTTGATTATAGTGGGTTGGAAAACTTGGCTTTAGTTGTTCCCACTTAGGTCGTTCCTCTTGGGTGAGTACTTTTTCCCACAAGAGCAGGCCTTCTATAGGATATAATAAAGCATTAAAATTTCAAAAATTGAAAAGGAAAGTCTGGTATTCTGATCACCCAGTTAAGGGGAGAGCATAGACTAGACAAAGCAGATAGTGTTATTTTTAGAGCCCAAATGACTAATTTAATCTATGTGAAAATGCTGCTCCACAACAAGCATTGGATTCATTTTAACCGCAAAATCAATGTGTGGTGACTACCCTAGGATTGCTTCATTTTAAATTCCATGCCTATTCTAGGATTGGTTCATTTTAAGTTGTTGTGTCTACCCTAGGGTTGCTTCCTTTTAAGCTAGAAAAGATCCTATCTGCAAAACGCGTCAGACTCAGAACCCTGTTTTAGTTACAACCTACATGTGCCAAAAGATCACACATATGCGCTAAAATAGACCCCATAAGAGATGCAGAAAATCCAAATGCGCTAAAAGAAATCCTAAATGCGCTAATCTAAGAATGCAATAATTTTTTTAAACAAAATTTTGATGAAGTGAGCTAAATGAATGCACCATTTTGTTCCCTAGATGCACTAAAACAGTTCCCGGATGCACCAAAATAGTTCCTGGATGCGCTGAAATAGTTTCTGGATGCGCCGAAAGACCTGTTAAAGCACTGAAAAAAAAGCCTTGGATGCACTAAAGAAACCCACAAATGCACTAAAACATGATTTTTTTTTGAAAAGTTGAACTTTAGAATGTGAAAACCTATCAGAAAAACTACAAGTAGATGTTAAAAATGGGGCAAAGGCCCCAAGTGGGTGCCAGAAATGTATCTCCTCCTACCCCAGATTCACAAGTAGCCTAGTTGATAGTAGAGAGGGATTCTTTTAGATGAAGGGTAGTAGAGGCAGAGGGTGTTGCTCAGAGACTCATGGGCACTGTTGAGAGTGCATCTTTGTGAGAGGCATTGCAGAGGGATTCAAGATTGCCAGGGAGGTTGAGCATTATTAGATCAGATATGAGGAGTTATGCCCTCCTGAGTGTAGAGAGCCTTACCCTCAGTCCCACAGTAGGACTAGGAGCAGATCTGATAGAGACAGGGTTGGATTGAGAAAATCACAATCTCAATCCTCCGAGTCCTTGTCTTGAGAACTCCTAAGGTGTCACTTCATCCACCATTCAACCTATAGGTCCCCTACTAGCTTAGGTACCCATGGTTCATTGCCAACCCTGCTACCATCACTAATTTGCTACTACCAATCAGTTCTTGGTGCTTTTTTACACATACTCCATCTAGCCTTTAATAAGCCTAAAGACTAGTTAACCTCCAAATGTTTCCTAACTTGCATTCAGGGGTGTGCATGGATTTTCAAAGCTTTAAAACAGTCAAGGAATGATTCTTTTCCAAGCACAAAACTCCTTCCTTCTATCACTTTCATTAAACCCTAGTTTAGGGTTTGGAAAGGCTACTAGAATTGGGTCTCCTCAAACAAAACAAATGCTTATTACTCCTCCCTACTCAATGAACACCATAACTTCAAAGAAGAAACCCTGGCTAAAATTTGGAGCATTTCAAGATTCTTTTGGTTTCTGACCTTCTCAGGCCGTACACAGGGCTATCACTATTTTTAAGAAATTTAGGGATTTTTAAGCCTTTTCTTGGACACACAAAGGACTGTCCTCTTTCTCCAGCCACCAAATGATTTGAAAATGAATCCTGCCTCTTTTCAGAGCTTTGTAAGGTCCCTTGCAACCATTGTACACATTTCTTTAATGGATATGCAACACCCCTGCAACGTGGAAACTGATTTTTCACTATCTTTCCCTAACCGGGTGTTGATGAACTCGCCTAGGGAAAGCTTCCTAGCATGCTACAAACACTCATAAAGACTTATTTATTTACACTATATACAAAGAGGGAGTTTTTCCTTGTTTCCACAATGTCCATACTTCCTGGTATGGACAGGAAACAAAACTAAAACTCCATTTTTTTATATTTTACCAGTCAAAACAACAAAAAGAAAAAAACACAGTATTTACAACAAGGAAGAAAGTGATGGAAAACCAATCTACTGAACTAGTTAAGATGATTCAAATAGCTTCAATACATGTTAATTCATTCAACAAAATCTTTACTTAGTTCATTTCCTGCAGCTGTCACAGGCAAGAATAGAAAAACAGAGCTTTCCACCACAAAAATCACTGTTTTTATTCTTGTTTCCTGAAAACTACCAACATACAAAGTTTCTAACCCCTTCAAAAGGTTGAGATATCTCTTTTCAATACATTGGGAATGGTTAGGTTTTCATTTCTAGCCCAAGAATGGCCAAAAGATTGTATTTGTAAAGCATAGTGTGTTTTGCAATCTTTTACAAAAGCTTAGGAAACGCCCACAAAAAGTTTTCCCAATTTATTTAACTTTCAACCTAAGAACTATAAAGGTCCCCAAACACCAATAAGATGGTCCCCAAGACCATACAAAACACAACAAAAATATTTTGACCAAAAACTAAAAAAATAAGCTTGCACCTTGCTAGGTGCCCCAACTGTGCTAGGTGCTCTTGCACCATTCTCCCCCTCATAGCACAAAGATCAAGAACTAGAAGGAGGGATCATTTCTAGGTCAATTCCAAGTCTCTTGAGCTGATCTTCTTGTACCCATGTAGCTTTTGAGTTAGGTTTATTTTGCCACTTGATAAGGTGCTCCATGTAGACCTTATTCCTTGTAGACTTTTGCACTCTAGACTGTAAGACCTTTGCCTGAAGCTTGTCTTGTTGAAGAAAGTTCAAATTACTGATGTCTTTGAGAACTTCCTGACTAGTTTGACCCTCATCATTGACTGATCCCTTGTACTTGATCAAATCAACAACGTTGAACACTGGAGAGACCCAAATCTGATGGGAGTTCTACCTTGTATGCATTTTTCCCATACTTGGCTAACACCTTGCATGGTCCTACTATTTTCATCTACATTTTGGTTGAAATTCCCTTCTACATCCTTGATTTCTTAAGATGAACCATGACATAGTCACCTACTGCAAACTGCACATCTCTCCTTGACTCATCAACTTTATCTTTCAATTTTTGTGTTGCTGTTGTAATTGTCTTCTTAACCTGCTCATGAATCTCCTTCATGGTCTGAGTGAAGTCTTCTGCATGTCCACTCCTATTCTCCATTGTTCCAAGGTCTCTGAGTTCACAAACTCCTCTTGGGTGCATCCCATACACAACTTCAAGTGGAATTTTCCCTATAGTTCTGTTCACACTATCATTATAAGCATACTCAGCTTGAGAAATTACCATATCCCATGTCTGTCTGTATTCCTTTGTCAAGAACCTCAATAGGTTACCTAACACTCTGTTAACCACCTCTATTTGACAATCGGTTTGAGGATGGTATGCTGATCCAAATGATAGATTTGCACCTAATCCGCCTCCATAGTGTTTTCCAAAATATCACATATGGAACTTAAGATCTCACGGATACAATGCTCAATGGCAATCCATGGATTTCATACCGAAAAAGAGATGAGCAATATCACTTGCATCAAGTGTAGTCTTGCAAGGAATAAAGTGACTCATCTTTGGTCAACTGGCCCACAACTACAAAAAATACCATTAAAACCAGTTTTGGTCTTAGGAAGACCTACCACAAAATCCATGCTCACACACTCCCATGGTCTGTTAGGAATAGGTAGGGGATGATACAAACCAGCATTGCTAGCTCCCCCTTTGGCTTTCATGCAAACAACACACTATTCTACATATTTTCTGACATCTCTTGCTAACTTAGGCCAGTAATAGAACCTTTGAACTAGCTCTAAAGTTTTGTTAATACCAAAATGCCCACTAAGACTGCCATTGTGTTTCTCTTGGCTCAGATTTTCCCTCATTGATCCTCTTGGGACACATAACAGATTACCCTTAAATAACAATCCATTTTGTAGAGTATACTCAGCATATTGACTATGAAAGTGATTTTCAAAATCTGAACATACCTTGTAGGCCTCCGAGAAATCTTTATCTTCACCATATAGAGGTCTTTAGAACTCTCCAACCCAATGCTTTCAAATTGTGATTCAATACAATATCTCCTACTTAATGTAACCGCCACTTTGCTTTTCCGCCCTTTCTTGTGCTGTGTATTTGGTAATTATAGTTAAATATGCATCATCCATTTCAAATGTCTATTGCTTAACTTCTCTTGGGTGTTGATATAACTGAGTGCCTGGTTATCTGTGAAAACCACAAACTCTTTGGGCAACAAATAATGCCTCCACTTCCTAAGGGACTGCACTAAAGCATAAAGTTCCATACCTAGTAGAGTACTTTTGCTTGGCTTCAATACTTTTTCTACTAAAGCAGGCGTTTACAGCCTACCTTCTTGACTAAGGACCTCCCATCGCTATCTCCACTTGCATCACACTCAACTTGAATAACTTATCAAAATTTGTAAACAACAAAAGTATAGTTGGGTTGTTGCCTTGTTTCGCCTTTTCAAACCCTCACGCTTTCAGTCCATTTAAACTTTTCTTTAGACCACCTTTTACAGTATCTAGCAATCGTGCACATATACACACTAAAATTCCCAGGAACATCCCATAAACCGAAGTCAAGGAAAAACTTCTTACCTCCGCGGTCGCGGGTTGGTGTAGGGCTAGTTTAGGATGGTCGCACCTTGCTTTGCAATCCATTTTCAACATTCCTTGGGATACTACAAAGCCTAGACGTCTGTCAAGAACTGCATTTTGGTGCTTGATCATTTTCTGTTCGAGAACCACCCATGCTCGTTGTCTTCCGTCTCACTGAAAAATCAAGATGTCATCCAAGTAGATCACCACAAAAATCCCCTGTGAAACTTTAAGTACCTCATTCATTAGTCTCATGAACGTGTTAGGGGAATTTGAGAGGAAAAATGGCATCACTTTCCACTCATACAAGCCATCATTTGTCTTAAAAGCTATCTTCCATTCATCACCCTCCTTGATTCTGATTTGATGATACCCACTCTTAAGATTCAACTTGTGCAGCCAATAGCCTCCGCAACCCATTAAATCTTCAATTCCAGGTATTAGAACCATACCTCAACAGATCCTGTTAATTGCTCAGAGTCGCGACAAAGTTCCACTTACTCCTTTCGTTACAAACAACTGGACCAATGGCAATGATGCCTTTTAACCAGATTCTGATCAATTCTCACCACCACCTCTGGTCTTCGCCCAAAAGCTTGTATACGCTTTGTTATAAATGAGGCTCTAGGCATGAAGTCAATTTGATGACTTATTGCCTTTGGTAGAGCAAAATCAGCCACCACTATGCTCAGCTTTTCTTATGTTCTTTTGAACGTTTTGCAAGGACTATCTTCAACTCTTTCTCGACTTATTAGAAGGCAACTTCATTTTGGTGGAACCTGACATCCTTTTGCCACCGGCCAATATAATAAAATAGAACCAACTGAATTAATGATTTCAAAATAGTCTCTGAAACTCATGGTGTTCTCTTTCCATGACAGAATTAAGATCATGATCCATATGATCAACTGTAGCCCAATTGAATTCAACTGGCTTATTCACTTTACTGGCCAACTATGTACTGTAGGTTGGTATGAGGTACCTTCCGTAATTTTAACTAGTTAATACCTCCCTCGTGAGATGATATTATCCGAACTGCATGATCACAATTTTCCCAATATCTGCACCTTGCTCAAACAAAGCTCTCCTTTGCTTGGGTTCTTCCTCACAAATTGTTCAATCGCGACTTATTAAACATCGTGATTTTCAATTTTACTTCATCTTATATGACTAATCTCAGCTGATTTGAAACTCATGGTGTCCTCTTGTGCATAAGCTACTCTTTTCTCATTGCTAGATGAAGAAGCTTTCTCTGGGCACCTATAAGTTGGATGACCTAGCTGATTACAGTGATAGCATTTCATGGTGGCAAAGTAGGAGTTACTTCTGCCTGCTCCTCTTCCTCTATTTGAACCTCCCTGAGGTCCTCTTCCTCTATTAAATCCTCCTCTTGATGATGTTTCACCTCCATGCTCAGTAAGCTTAGATTCTCCTTGGGTTCTTTGATCATTACCTCTTCCTTGGTAACCTCCACGCTGTCCTCTTTGATCTCTGCCTCTACCTTTGCCCTTAGAGGACTGATCATGCTTTCTTTTATTCCTCTCTTCAATCTTTATAGCCAGCTGATAACATTGGTGGACTGTCTTGGGGCTGAGTAAAGCCATCTCTTCCTATATGTTCCACTTCAAACCATTGAGGTACCTAGCCACTTTTAGGCTTTCATCTTCTGCCACATTTGACCTCAAGCAAAGCTTCTGTAACTCTTCAGTATAGGTGTTAACATCTTGATCTTTTTGCCTTAAAATCTGCCTCTTCTTGTGAAGTTGAATCTCATAATCATCTGGCATATATGCTTCCTTCACCTTAGCAACCATTCCTTTCTAGGTTGATATGGGCCGCTTGCCTTCTTTCTCCCTTTCAGTTTGAACAAATTTCCACCATGTCAAAGCTAATCCTCTCAACCTTGATTTTCCACCTTCACTTTCTATGCTTCCATGACTCCATCACATTCAAAGTGATTCTCCATTCCATCTATCTAGTCCATGACCAAGTCAGGATCCATCTTTCCATAGAACAACGGTATGCCCTCAAGTCCTTTTCCACTCAAGGCTTTTAATGCCTTCAAGAAAGGCTCCTCCTCTAGAACAGGGTCAGGTTCAGGGACTTTGTCCTCCTCTGCAACCTCTTCTTTTGGCACTTTACCTTCCAACTTCACCTTGTTTAGTGCTTCCTCAAGCTGCTCTATTCTTTCCTTTAGAGATTTGTTATCCTCTTCTTGCTCTTCAACCATCTTGGGCATTTCACTTGATTCAACCTCTAACATATAAGCTGCTTTCCCAAATCTTTAGCTCTGCTCTGATACCAATCTATAGACACAGGGTTGGATTGAGAAAATCACAATCTCAATGCTCTAAGTCCTTGTCTTGAGAACTCCTAAGGTGTTACTTCATCCACCATTCAACCTATAGGCCCCTTTCTAGCTTAGGTACCCCTGGTTCATTGCCAACCCTGCTACCATCACTAATTTGCTGCTACCAATTAGTTCTTGGTGCTTTTTTACACATACTCCATCTAGCCTTTAATAAGCCTAAAGACTAGTTAACCTCCAAATGTTTCCTAACTTGCATTTAGGGGTGTGCATGGGTTTTCAAAGCTTTAAAATAGTCAAGGAATGATTCTTTTCCAAGCACAAAACTCCTTCCTTCTATCACTTTCATTAAACCCTAGTTTAGGGTTTGGAAAGGCTACTAGAATTAGGTCTCCTCAAACAAAACAAATGCTTATTACTCCTCCTTGCTCAATGAACACCATAACTTCAAAGAAGGAACCCTAGCTAAAATTTAGAGCATTTCAAGATTCTTTTGGTTTCTGACCTTCTCAGGCCGTACATAGGGCTATCACTGTTTTTAAGAAATTTAGGGCTTTTTAAGCCTTTTCTTGGACACACAAAGGACTGTCCTCTTTCTCCAGCCACAAAATGATTTGACAATGACTCCTACCTCTTTTCAGAGCTTTGTAAGGTCCCCTGCAACCACTGTACACATTTCTTTAATGGAGATGCAGCACCCCTGCAACATGGAAATTGATTTTTCACTATCTTTCCCTAACTAGGTGTTGATGAACTCACCTAGGGAAAGCTTCCTAGCATGCTACCAACACTCATAAAGACTTCTTTATTTACACTATATACAAAGAGGGAGTTTTTTCTTTTTTCCACAATGTCCATACTTCTTGGTATGGACAAGAAACAAAACTAAAACTCCATTTTTCTGTATTTTACCAGTCAGAACAGTAAAAAGAAAAAAACACAGTATTTACAACAAGGAAGAAAGAGATGGAAAACCAATCTATTGAACCAGTTAAGATGCTTCAAATATATTCAATACATGTTAATTCATTCAACAAAAGATTTATTTAGTTCATTTCCTGCAGCTGCCACACACATGAACAGAAAAATAGAGCTTTCCACCACAAAAATCACTGTTTTTATTCTTGTTTCCTTAAAATTTCCAGCATACAAAGTTTCTAACCCCTTCAAAAGGTTGAGATATCTCTTTTCAATACATTGGGAATGGTTAGGTTTTCATTTCTAGCCCAAGAACAGCCAAAAGATTATATTTGTAAAACACAGTATGTTTTGCAATCTTTTACAAAAGCTTAGGAAATGCCCACAAAAAGTTTTCCCAATTTATTTAACTTTCAGCCTAAGAACCATAAAGTTCCCCAACCACCAATAAGATGGTCCCCAAGACCATACAAAACACAACAAAAATATTTTAACCAAAAACTAAAAAAATAAGCTTGCACCTTGCTAGGTGCCCCAACTGTGCTAGGTGCTCTTGCACCAAGATCACAAATGATGACACACAGCAGAGGGGTTACAGGGCCTTCATAGGATCTTGGCATAGGGGGTAGTGGCAAGCCACCATCTACTAGACTAGCTCCATTAGGGGGCTCTACCAACCAACCTTGCTTTATTGATGCAATATTATTGATGTATATCATTTTTGGAGAATGTTCATTATTTTTTTATCATATCTCATGTATCTCTCTATACTGTTCAATTTCATTGGACTTTGGACATTTGTATGTATAAATTTGATGAGCGATGATATGCAGTGGCGATGAGTTTTGGTGATATGTGTTTATGATGTGATGATGTGATATGCATGTATGTCTGCATGATGTAGTATGGATTTTGATATGCATTTTATTGATTTGATGACTAACATGATATGCAGGATGATTCGTGATATGATGGAAATTTGTGATGCATACTAATGATGTCATGCTGGTGGATGTCCTAGGATGTTGATTATGAAAGTGTGCATTGAGATATATGATATGTTTATGAAAAATGATGTGGAAATGTAATGTTTGCATGGAATGTTTGTTTTTGGATTTTTTTTTTCAATGCAAGAAATAATGATGATGTGATGAAAAATGGATGTTTATGTTTATGAGATGCATCATGAATTTGTAGTATGTATATGATTTAGGAAAATCTCCAAAATGATATGTGAAATGGGGAAAATGTTATGGGAAAATGATATGATATATAAATGACATGAAAATGATTGATGATTGAAAGATATATGATATGAATGTAATGTGACAAATGATAAATAATGGGATGAAATAACATGATTAATAATGATGATAAAATGATAATGATAAATGATAATGTAATGAAATGATGATGAAATGATAATGAAAACATAATGAAATGATGATAAAATGGTAATGATAACGTTGATAAAATGATGAAGAAATGATAAGAATAAATTGATAATGAAATGATGATGAAATGATTGATGAAATGATAATGATAAATTGATAATGTAATGAAATGATGATGAAATGATTTATGAAATGATAACATTGACAAAATTATGAAGAAAGGATGATGAAATGATAAGAATAAATTGATAATGAAATGTAATGAAATGATGATGAAATGATTGATGAAATGATAATGATAAATGATAATGAAATGAAATGAAATGTGAAATAAAATAGAATATGAAATGATGATATAAAGATAAAATATGAAAATGAAATGAAGATGATAAATGGTATGCAACTGTATAAAAATGATAAGATGTTAATGAGATGAAAATGATAGATAATATGAAAATGAAAATGATATGAAATACCTAATGGATAAATGAATGTTATGAAATGATAAAGGATTCAAATGATATGCAATAAATGAAGATGATATAAAATGAGAATGATCAATGACATTCAATGAAATTATATGTGATAAAAAAATTATAAATGACATGATAATGCATAATGATGGATGAATAAAGAATAAATGATAAACTATATGATATGTACATGACCTAGATGAAATGATAATGATTAATTAAATGATGATGAGGATGATAATGAAACAAATTTCTGAATGTCCTCCACAAATAGTCTAAAGAGACATGATAGTCATTGATGTTTTTGTTCAGCCTTTCAAAACTTTGATGCAAGTCCAGTATGCAGACATGTACAATGATCTAAATGAAATGCAATGAAATGAAACCTACAATTTCTTGAGCCCTTTGTTAGCATTCTTGAATCATCATAGAGCGTTTTAAAATGTTGGAAGTATGTACAAGCATCAAAGGGGAAATTAGCACCAATGATGACCTGAGTACAACTTTCATGATTCTTGATATAGCAAGTGAACACAAGCATCAAGGTGTAATTGAACCGAGATGACCTGAGCATTTCTTGGATAAATAGACAAGATTAACCACTTTCTGATGCAATTTTGGAACTATCATCAATGATATGCTTTGAAAATCATTTCTTGTGACATATTTGCACCAGATTGATAGTCAATCTCAAGACAACAGACAAAGAAAAATCATTCTCTTTCCTCACCACTCTAGTTCAATACATCATCGAGTGTGCTCCAGAGGGATGATATCGAAAGTCAAACAACCATTGTTCAAAATATAATACTGCTATTCCAAACATTATTCAAATAAAAGATCATCCAAAATGAACATGCAAAATTTCAACTTAAACTACTCAAAATTGTTTGGAAAACTTCTTTGGAGAACTATTTTAGCACATCTAGGGTATATCTTAGCGCATATGAGGTCTATTCTAGCGCATTCACTGGTTATTTCAGCACATTTAGATCTTGTTTTCGTGCATTGTGTGTTTAAGTGCATAGGCTGAATATTCTGTGAACAGTTTTTGGTCATTGTCAAAACATTTTTTTTTGTAGCGCATTTGAGACATATTGTAGTGCATTCGAGGTCTGTTGTAGCACATTTGACTGTTTCTCTAGCACATATGCCTATTTCTACAGTGCATACAAGGTACAAAGTAGCACATCTATCACTTTTCCAGAATTGTTACTTTTGACAGATTTGAGTTTGTAACATCCTTGGTCCAGTAGCATTTTGACATTTCTCTCATGCTTAGAGAGTGGAAATCATCCAAATTTGTTATGAAATCGATTGCCAATTGGATCAAGAAACCCAAGAAACATTTAGGTTACAAAAATTTAATAATATTAACATGATTAAATTGATAATTTAATAGATACATAGAAATTTCAAAAATTTAAAATACAATAAATTAGAAAATTTAAATATGATTAAAAAATATAGAAAGGACTTGTTAAATTTTAAATAATAAATTATTAATATATTTTTTTAGAAAAATCTATAAACTGATTAAAATAGTAGAGTTATTTCTTTATTTAATTTATATATATATATATAGTGAATAGATTATTTTCAAAATAAATATAGTAAATAATATATATATATATATATAATAGATTATTTTCAAAATAAATATAGTAAATAAAATCTTCCAATAGATATTGGAAACATTTTGATTAAAAGGTCATAAATGATTTATATTACAAGTTTGTAAAATTCACACAAGTTCAAAAAAACAATAAATCAAAATATTCCATGCAATTATAATTTACCCATTTTGATTTTTAGTAAGTTTGTGAACCTATTATAATGAATTAGAAGTTCAGTTAATAAAAGCAATAAGTCAATTAATCTTAACAATTAATAGATTTATAATTATCCACTTTGATTTTTACTAATCTAATAAAAAAGGAAAGTATGCTTAATATAGAAATTAGATACATGCAAAAAAATTACTTAAATTATTACATGCAATTATTTAAAATGATTAATCTCAAATTAGTTTATTAGAATTCATTTCAATTATTGTTTAAATCGAATGTTAATTTAATTTTTTTTAGAAGTAATTTAGTGTGAGTGGTTAGTTTCTATTTACACTTAATTGGTATTGCCTTGATTTATTTAGCAAAAGTATTTTAGAAACTAGAGGGATAGTTTATTTAGCAAAAGTATTTTAGAAACTAGAGTGATAGTTTAAAATATGTTTTTAGTCGAAACCTGTCTCACATGAAAACAAGTCACCCTGAAACCATTTTCGGACATATCTATTTACTAGTGGGTGTTTTTACCATAAATATTCCTCGCTCATCACAACAGATGTCGATGACCGTTGTCGGTCCAATGTTATCTTTATTTCCATTAAGTTTCTAAATTCTTCTCAAACAATTACTATTGCCTCAACTTAGTTACTTTTGCATAATAGAATTGCATTCAATTTAATGTTAATATTTGGATATTCATTAATCAAAATATTTTTTTAATTCATTTCTTTGCCAAGTAAATTAGTAATAAAATTAATTTAGTGATTAATATTATTTTTATTTATTTGTTAAATAATGTTAGTACACTTTCTTAGATATGATATTATTAAATGTTAATATTTCTTAAATTCCTTATTTTACAAATTAGTAACGATACATAATTGTATTTAATTTAAGAATAGATTAGCATCTTGTAGTTAGTTTCACTTCCTAAATAGATGAATGAATGTAATCCCTAACCACCATATGCTCACACCTCGCCTATACTAGGATCTTGGTGATCAAAAAGTGGAAGGGAAGTTGTTAGTGTTCTTAGTTTCTTTTTGTTGAGTTAAATAATACTTATAATTCCCATACACCATATTCTTTCACCTCATCTCTACAAGGATCTTGGTGATCAAAAAGTGGAAAGGACGTTATTACAAAGTAGCTTAATATCTTTATTTGCATCATTTTAATTCAATATTGTCTTAATATATTTTACAAGAGAAATGAAAAAATTAAGTGTTAGATTAAAGTAGTGTTTATTCTTTTCCAATTTTTTTTTTTCCATAAAGTAGTTAAATATTATTTTCTTTCTTAGATAGATAAACTTTAAACAAGATTTGAAACTAAACCAACAATGTTCGGTATCAATGGTGCCTCTAGCTCACATTTATGGGTATTGTTGTTGCATTTGAGCTATTGCATCCATAGCCTAACATAGTTGTAACAATGATGTCTGTGGTACCATCCCTTTAAATCGTCGGGGAGAAATAAGGAACACCATGTTAATAAAATCCGAGAGATGGGTAATCTCTCTTGGATTGATAATCTAATAAGATAATTTCAAATGAACAAAAATTTGCTAGTTCAAACCTAGTAAACCCCATTATAGGATTTGATGGAATTTATTTAATATTGTTTTGTTAACTAAAAGGTGATTGTATCTTAAATGGGTTCAAGGGAGACATTATTTTAGGATCTAGGTTTTAGATGTTTAGGAAACAAGTAATAGTCATGGAGACTATTTACTTTTTTTATTGCTTCCCTTTGTGGGTGGTAGTTGCAGAGGAACTATCTAGGGAAAAGGGGCCCTAGAAAGGGTTGCATACCCACAAACAATTTACACCAAACATAGTTTAGAAAAAATAACTACATATTTTATGTTTGATCCCATTTGGAAGTAGGGTATGTAGGAAGTTCGAGAAAGAAAGGATGCTCCCAGTACCTCAAGTGCTCGAGGATGGGGATTAGGGAAAGTTTAAGATAATGATAAATTAAAATATAATTTAATAATTCAAGAGAATTGCTTAGACAAAAAGGGGATAAAAATATATAGCATAAAGATAAGATAAAATACATTCTTTGTATACTCAGAACGAATCCAGGATGGATTCACTTGACTCTCTGAGGCCTTAGGCTGAATTCCAAGGTGGGACTCAAGCTACATATTTAGTTTTTACATACTCTTAAAGATGATGACCTCAGTGCACTTCCAAGGGGAGTGTAGTCTTTAGTGATTGACTCAGAACCCGGATGGTCTCGATGAGTGTAAGTCTTTGGCCAGAGCACATTTTTATCCTTTAAGGATAGATGCCTAACCTGTATGGTTGGATGCCTATGCTATATGGATAGAGGAGTTCTTGTCTTGCATGGAAAAATGCATAACTCGTATGGTTGGATGCTTGTCCTGTATGGACGGATTCCTATCCCGTATGGATAGAAGTACCTGAGTATGCAAATGAATGAACACATAATAAGATAATAATCAAGAAACAAGAAAAAAATTAGTGGTAATTCTGGGGTTATTGCATCCCTTTTCTGAAAGCCTAAGTTGACCTGTCTTATCTGATAGTCCTCTGAATACATGTTTGATTTGTACTTATCCAATAGAGGGAGGACTATTTGAGTAATTCTATTTCCTTGCTCATCCACAGTGATAGAAAATATTCTTCTTGAAATTTTCTTTCTCTTAGTTGAGGACTAAAAGGCCTTAAATAAGATACTTAAACTTGTCTCCTCCTCTTCTTAGATATATGTCATTTGTCTCTTTTGTATTGTATGGTTCAACCATATTGGAACATTTGAAGAAATCTCCCTTTGAGGAGAAGGAGTAGCTTCAACATTATGTGTGGTTAGAAGTTATCTTGTTGTACTTCTCTCTCATGTTGCTTGGTATCTTCTCTTATTACTTCTTGAGCAACATATTTTTCATTCTAAGTTTCTTTATCTGGTCAAAATTTTGTTTCCTCAGGATTCTCTATTATATTCTCCTTCATCAAAATTTCCTATAATTGAACTTCCTTTGGTTCAAAGTTCTAATTTTGTGATTACTTCATTAATGACATGCTCATTTTGAGATACTTCTTCCCTTACTAGTTGTTCTTTTGATTTTAGGAAAGGGGGAAGAGGAACATCATCTAATGGAGATGGAGGATATTGCGGAATTAGAGAAGCTAGAATATGAAGAGGAGAAGGTGGAAGTGGAGAATGGATTTTGTGTGGTGGAGGAGAAGGTGAAGTAGATGGAGGAGGAGGACTAGGGTTTTGTTGTAGATGATGAGATGGAGGAGGAGAAGGTAAAGGAGATTCATGGGGAAGGGATGAAGGAGTGGGAGAAACCTCTTTTTGGGTAGATATGGTCTAAGACAAGGTCCTTGTTATTTTACTTCTTATTAGATGAACTTCTTCGAGATCCTCTTCACTATCTATCCTATATCAATCCTTTATTTCTCCTTTCTCTTCTTTCAAACAACCTTTGAAGATGATAGTTTTTATTTCCCTACAACAATAGATGATATTTCACCTATCTTTAATTTATCTGTGGAAGGCTAAGGATTTGGTAACTCCATCATTAGGAATGGAGATAGTAAACACCTTTGAGAACAATCTTTAACAATTCCAGCCTTGGTGTCCATCTTGTCATCTTGAATGGAAAAATCTACATTGTAGATTGGTTGGTTGTAAATGCTTTGTCCACTACAAATGGGATCCCAAACTTTCCCATTTTATTTCAATTCTTTGGACACCTTGACCATATTGCAATATTTTATCATATCTACTATTAGCTGATAGTAATCCTTCATTCTTACCTTATATTCTTCCTCAAAATTGGCCTAGTGATCCTCAAGGGTAGGTTCATGCTTGAAGAATGAAACCTATAACTTTTCTTATTTTTCTAATAAGGTCAAACCTAGCCCTAGGATCATTGTACATCTCCATGGTATACATTTCCAATTCATTCTTTTCACTTTTTGAATTTTGCATGTTGGCACAAGAATATACTCATATCTTCATAAGAAATAAATATCCTAATTTGTGCTTTCCAACAAACAAGTTGTGGATCTTTATTACTTGTCTGTACAACTCCAATAGGATTATTTTATCAGAAGGATACATTGGGAGTTTGATAGAGGCTTTGTGGAAGCTAAATACTTTGATATGAAAAAAGTTTTTGAATTAGAATCATAAAATTTCTAACAAGCAGTTGTCGGGAAAGGGAAAATTGATACCTTTGAAAGCATACCAAAGGGAAGACCTAGGGCCTAAAATGATGATGTCATACCATCCTCAATTGGCATTCCAAGAAAAAAAATGAGAAAATTAAAAAAAAAAAAAAGACAAAATAAAACAAAATAAAAAATTAAAATGAAGAACAAAAATAGAAAACAACAAAGTTGAATCAAACCAAACATGATGAGCCCATGCCAATCAACCAAAATAGTAAAAAATAAAAATTAGGTTTCAATTATATGGTACACCTAGTGATTTTCATGGGAAAAATACGTGATGAAGGTGAGCACGAGTGAGCCCAATCATGAAACAAGGAAGAAAAACATGTACTAGCACTATGAACCAATGAGGAAATTTGAGAAACAACGATGGAGGGAGTTTGTAGAAATTGCTTAAAGTTTCACATGAGTTGTAGATCTTGTTTTGTACTTCTCAAATACATTAATTATTAATAAAAACCCTTCAATTTCCCTCTTAAACTGATTAGATACTTATGTTGCACGGGAAGTTGTTGCACCAAAAGATTGACCAATCAATGCCCAATACAACTGCCAGATTTATACAAGATCCAAGATCCACAAGAGATGGTTAAGCCATGTCTTGAACCCAAGCGCCACATTGCACAACGTAAGGAGACCAAGGGAAAAAATCTTGCAACAATCCCCCCAATGCAAGCGAGAGGTTCAAACCTATGACCTTAACTCTGATACCAATTGTTACACAGGTGATTGTTGTTACACCAAAAGATTGACCTGTCAATGCCCGATACAACTGCTAGATTTATACAAGATTCAAGATCCATAGGAGGCAATTAATCCATGTTATGATCCCAAGTGTTGCGTTTCACAACACAAGGAGACCAAGGGAAAAAATATTGCAACAACCTACCATGGATACCTTATTAAATAAACTTTAGGAAGTTTAAATGCTCTGATAGGCATGTTGACCAAGGTGACAAGATATTGTTGCCATCAGTATTTTCGGATCAAGGGTACATGAAAGGAGTATCTTGAAAAGAGAAAGCTTGAAAGAGTGATGCAATGAAAGAAAACATGAAGTAATGAGTACATGTTAGGGGTTAGGCTTGACAAGGAGTTCATGCCAAACTTGAATATCTCAAAACCTCTAAAAGAAAAAAAAACACAAAGGGAAAAGGAGAAGGAAGAAAGAAAAGGGAAAGGAAGGAAGTGGTAAGGGAGGAAAAAAAAGGGAATAAGGAAAAGAGAAAAAGTGAAGGAAAAAAGAGAAGGAAGAAAAATGAAAAAAGGGGTTCCCCACTTTATTAGAGATAAAAGTGGGGCATGAGTGCAAGGCATAACAAATAGAAACCACACAAACAAAATCATAGACGCATTTCTTCATTATAAACTTTAAATAAACATAAACTTGAAGGACATAATAAATCTATGTTAAGGAAAAAATTCAATTCTTGACTTAGGTACAAACCAATTTTACCTTTTCCAAATGGTTACCTAAATCTCATGGTGTGTGCAGGTGGTTTATTCCTTCAAAATAGGCTTTGAGGGGCATGGAATGATTTATGAAGTAAGCTAAATGTTTGGCTTTACCTTTCTCCCAACATTCAACTTTATTGGCATATATATTTTTGGGGACCTAGCTAGTGCGACTTGGGCATAGCTCTATTTCCAGCGAGATGTCCATAAGCTCAACAGAGATACCTCTGATTCCCTAAAATATAGCTCTACTTCTAATGAAGCATCCATAGCCTCGGTAGATGTAATTTGAATCACCCCTTTCAATTGAGATTTACCTCAAAATTTTCTTTGTTTGTTTTTACTTCCAAGTTTTTACTTGTTATTGGGTTGGGAACCATGGTGGTCATTGAGAAAGACACATATATTTAGATTTTACTTGCACTAAAAAATCATCACCACTCACCCTTCATCCAATTTTTTTATATTTTTAATATTTGTATATGGTAAGATTCCTATAGCTTTATTCAAAGATCCATTAGTTTCATGCACTAGAGCCTCAAAGACTTCAAAATTTAACAATGGATTAATAAACCTTAGGTTTATGGATGTGACAAGTTTAAAAAGGAAATGTTACGATAATTTTGTGTATGTTTGATATTTGAAACCTTAATTAGATAAAAACCCAAGTAACACTCACACAAATCCCCCAAAAAGAGGGAAGACTGAGAAAAGGGAAAATAAGAAAAAACCTAATCTAACTATATATAGGAGCAGAGATGAAGTCTCATTAGGATCCAAAGTAATGGTTAAGAAACTTCCCATTGAATAGAAATAGGGTGGGCTATCTAGTCATATTATTGGTCCTAAATGTGTCTCCCCTAAGATTTCAGATATTTGGTATGAGCCTATCTGAAGTCTATTGAACTTCCCTTTTCTCTCTTCAGACTTGTCCCATAGTAGGAAAATATTTGAAATCCTAAAAGAATTTCATTTTGTCAAACCATATTTTGACTACGACTTGGTGTTTTGAAACATGTTCTAGAGTAGTGTTTCTTTTATCTTCTAAGTCCAACAAATTCATTAATATTAGCTAGACCTTGTCATCCATTTCTAGATAAGTTTGCATGAATTTTAGTGTGGGTATCCTAGTTGATATGGAGATGTCCCTAAAGCACTTTTTATCCTAGTTCTATCTACCCGTAATGAAAACGTGATGTGAGAATGCCACTCCTTAGGGTTTGATAAATAAATTTTTGATTACCCCCATCAAGTTTTTGTTGGTAGATTCTGCAACTCTATTTCCTTGAGGATAATAATTTGATGAATACTTTAATATTACCTTATACTCAAAAGTATATTGTATTAATTACGCAAATGAAAAGGAATGACTATTCTCACATACCAAAGAAAATGGAATTCCAAACCTAGTCATTATGTGATCTTCAAGGAACTTGATCACTACTTTATTGTAATTTGTCGAAAGTCTATTGCCTTTGACCATCTTGTATAGTAATCAATCACCACAAGAAACCTATGTCTTGTAGAAGAATGAAGATGAATCATTCCTATGAAATATAAGCCCCACTGGGAAAAAGGATGCATGATTGTAGGGGCATAAGTGCATTCTTTCTTTATGAGTTCTAGTTTGGAAAATGTGACATGTTTTCACGTGCTAAAAGGAGTCTTTAAATATTGTGGGCTAGTAATATCTTTCTCTCAATATCCGATGAGTGGTTGACTCTGCTGAAGCATGCCTTGTACCAAATCTATCATGAAACTCTACTAGGACTAAAATATTTCCTTCTTTGTTCAAACATCTTAGATAAACAACTTCATAATTATTTGCAATATAAAGCCACAACTTTCATCATTTAATCTTTACTTTTCATCCTCAGTGCTCTTATTTGGGTTACATTGAGGCCTTATAGGCATATATTTTGCAATAAATAGTGAACTATGTTGTTGTACCATATATCCAAAGTGATGTCTTGTTGAGAATAATGTTGGCACACCAATTTCTTGTTTGTTCCAGCTAGAGTCTTTGGCCTCTCACTAACTTCATTGGTTGTATCTCCATGTTGAAATCCTAGATGATGGCCATCCACTTACCTCTTCATTCTCCCAACTCATTTTACATCAACATTGACTTCACTAATTGTTGCATAGAAAATTATATACACATAATTTCACACTTCTTTTTTCCCCCTATAAATTATTGAGCCTAATTGACTCCATAAGTACCTAAAATTATGTATTTCAGTTCCCATTTATCCCATTTTTTAATAAAAACCAAGCATTGAAAAAGTGCATTCAATTCATATGTTACCCTTGAAATTGAGTGTCCTGTAGATTTGGGCGAAGACCCATTCATCCATGGGAGACTTGGTCCCCCTTCTTAGCCAAGACCCATTTTTAAATATGTTTTTGATGGAAATTTAACATTAAGAATTCAAAATTCAAATGTTAGCTTCTGAGATCTATTTTTTTGAAAATTAAATAAATGCCTATAAATACCTAGTTATTTTACCATTTGAAATCTAAGGATTAATAACAAGCTAGAGGTGAACATTAAGAGCATTAAATATTATATCAAGAACAATATTTTATTTAAGCAATTTAATATCCTAGCATCATGTCAAAGTGTATGTGATTTTATGTGTTTATATCATCATGATTTTGTGAAGGCTAGCATTGTTGTAGATCTTCAAAGCATTCAAGCAAGTTTATCTAGAAATCTCCAAATCCTTGAAGATATGTGTAAGACTTTAGTCCTTTAAAGAAGCCATTGAAGGGTAATGAGTTGAATTTTTTTTTCCATTCATCTTTTCCTTTCTTTCATTTAAGGTTTTATCATTGACATTTCCATTGTGGAAGTGGGAACACTTAGACAAGGTTTGACTGAGGCAAGCCCCTATATGGCACAACATTTTCCCTATTTGTGAATATGTAGGTTATAGGTTTGAAGAGGATTGAAGAAATTTTGAAGATCAATTTTGTATTGTTGCATTTCTTATCATAAGCCTTGTTTAGACACATAAAATCACCTACATAACTTATTTATGACATTTCAACAATGGGATAGGTGGAAAACAAAAGCTCAAATCCAACACTAGAGGACCCAAAAAATAGAGTAGGAGCCCCGTAAAAAGAATCAATCTCCATTGGGAAACAAATTATTTGCAGGAACATCAAAATTGATTTTTTTGTGTAGGTTTGTTGTCCTCTGCACCTTCCAGATTTTCCAGAACTTAACTGTTTTAGTTTTTCAAGTGTCAAGATCCTAAATTTTCACATTAGGCCATATAGGATCATTAGGTTATTCATTCAAAAATATTTTCAATCCACTCCAACCCTCAATCAGATGTAGATCTAGGTCCGATTGGCTCAGCTTAAGGGTTGAAAGTCAATCCATACAACTTATTATTCTACATATTAATGTAACTTGGAAAAAGGCCCCTTGCATCCTATGTTCTTTGCATTTAGGACCTAAGTTATTTTTCATGATTTTTTGTCTCTATCTACTCAATTTCATGGTACTTGCATATCCCTGCCTTGGAATTAGTAATTGCATTTTTTAGGAATTTTGCATTTAGTTCATTTAGTAAAAGAAAGTGCATTTTTTAAAATCAAAATTTGCATTCAAAAATCATCATTTCTATTTAATAGTCAAAATATTGAGAGGGGGGATGAATCAATATTATATTAAACCATTAAAATGTTAGAAATAAAATTACTAAAGCACATTCAACTGATATAAACAAAGAAAGCATGAAACATCCACAAAATCACATAACACCTGAACACCAAGATTTTTATGTGGAAAACCTAAAATGGAAAGAACCACGGTGAAGGATAGCTCACAATATATTATATCTAGATATAGTATATTATAGAAGTGCTCACTATAGGTGGAATCACTACCCACAAAGAATAAGATAAAAGAAAGAATGGGTGACTTACAACCTATTTGAATTGATACAAATACATCTAGCATATGCTAGATTATAGTTCCAATGAAGTACACTATTAATCTTTGCACTGATCTAGATCAATGATCTGCTTTCCTTTGTATTCACACACCTTGCAACACAATTCATACAACTCTGATCAAATTCACATTAGACACATGTAGGTGGCACACCATACATATCATCTATCTCTCTTTATTCACTCATCATCTTAAAACATCAAAATTGATCTTCTATATATATCCACATTAATTGTAACATCAATTTGGTCAGCCTAATTGGATGTAACACATAAAATTAAACTTTTCAGCCCCCAAAACATTTCATCTAAACTTCACACTATAATTCAAAATTTAAATAACCTTGAGATAGGTCGATATGGACCTATATTAGATCTTACATAAGATAAAAGCACATTCATTCTTCACAAAATATCAAGCATGTTAGGTCGGCCCCAAATAAGACCTAAACCAACAAACCCTTTTTGTACACCAAATTCATAATACATGGACCTCAAGTCATGATGCCATCTGAAATTCCTACTCAAATGACATCTAGAAGCTTATCTTCAATCAAATGACAGGCTATATAGAAAATGGCTATATTATACTAGATAGAACTTTGTCATTCATATCTCCCAAAATACTTTGCCAAACAAAATTAAATATTGGATTTAGAATATTCTAATAACAATAAAAATTAGGTTAGAATCATAGAGAGATATCTCCATTCATGGAGTGGTGCATACCCAAAAACTAAAACTCTATAACTTTGAACTGGTAGGTTTCATACTTAGTCAAATTTCTACATCACTGCACTTTCCAAACCAAATCAACTTGCATAAATGTCTTCCACAACACCTCTAAAATATGCCAATACTACATCATCAATGAAAAACTCCTCAATCTTCCAAAAATCTTCCCCTTTGTCATCAATGGAAAAGGGTGCCTATATACACCTATTCTATTCCATTACCAGAACTCCCCCTCAATCATATAGGGAAGCAAAAATGCAACTCTATATGTCCACATATATACAAGAAATGTGAAAATAAGTAGAAAATGCATAAAATAATAAAATGTAAGTCAATTAGAGGTGGTTGACGCCTTCAACTTCTTCAGTTGTTCTTCCCAGGCTTGTCTTCCTTTTCCCCATGCTTTCTTGGCCTCTGCAAGCAATCTATTTTGCATTTGAAGTTCTAATAGGAGTTATTCTCCCTCTTCCAAAGTAGAAGGTATCAGATTCATCTTCTTAACCTTCTCAGCACTAAGAAGTGCTCTAGAAACAATTGTGAGTTTGGGGTTGACCGTATACTTGAATTCTCCAAATTGGAAAATAATAATTTATTTTTGAGCCTGCAATTGGAAAACTTCTTCTGAAGATCCTCTATGAGATCCCTTGTAGCACATATGAGTTCAACAACTAGATTATATGCACTAGAGGATATACTAATTTGAGACTTGATGGAGTCCATTTCTTTTCTTATACTTTGTGTGGCTCCAGGTCATTTCATCCCATAATTCAACAATTCCTTAGCCTCATTTACACATGCTTCTACATCTTTCATCAACTTGGAGAACTTCTTATGTGAAATCACACAATTCTCTATGATCTCCATTATTCTCTTGTTATTCAACCTCTTTTCTACTTACTTCTCTACCTCTACATTCAATCCAGATGCATATGATTTGAAGGAATCAATCATTAGTTTGAGATTATTCATACATGAGAGAGATGTGTTTATGTTCAATCCATAAATGATCTCATCTAATTCCTTCACTACCTCATCCATTACCTCTCTGCACTTTTGATGTGTATTAATGATCTCTTTTCTAGAAGATGTATGGAACAAGTCTCCCAACTAAAGCTTGTGAATAGGAGATATCACATTCAAATCAACATTACCTTGATTCATGATAGTTGCAACAATTGTGAGGACACAACTGATTGAAAGTTAGGCTAAATTCTCAAGAAATTTCTAAGAGAATCTCAAAAGGATCCAAAAGATTCACCAAGAGACTTTATAGTTTATATAGCCTTTTCTTTATTTACAGTACTGAATTCAGCTGATTTATCTTTCTCTGCATCTCTCGATCTATCTTTTTCTTGTCCTCTTCTTCTTGATTATCTTCTTCTTTTTCCTCATCAGCTTTTTCTTCCTCATGCTCCACATCAACACTTGTATTCACTTCCTCTATTTTTTCTTCCTCTGTAACATTTCTTGTGCTTACTAGAGGATCAACTTCAATACTTTGTACCAGAGAAGAAGATGTAACATTTCCATTTGCAATATCTTGTCCACTTAATGCCTCTTCTTCATTTTCTTTTGGCATATCCTCCACTTCTAGAGGGATGTTATCCTATGCAACTTAATCAATAGTATCTTAGTCATATTGAGCATCATTAGTGTGCAATTCTTCCACATTTGGTTCCAGAGCAACAATATCAACTTTTATTTCTTCTTTAGTCACTAGAAGCAGTCCAACTTTTGGAAAATCTCCTAAACTTTGTCGTTGATTTATTTTCAGATTCTTTCTAGATCATTTTTATCTTTTCCCATGAGAACCTTGATTCTCTGCTTGGTTCTCATCTCATTGTTGTATACAATGACTAATGTAGCCCTATTATCTTCTAAAAGTCTAGCACTAGCTCTTTTCAAAACTTAATTTTTCAACCTTTCATGCTCCATTATAGCTTCTCTTCTTTTCAATAGATGTTCCATACATCATCAAGAATATCCTTCTGGATATTCTTCATGTCAACATCAAGTACAATGATATACTTGACTAAGGCTTCAATGATGGTAGTTTTGTCTACTTCATTTGCATCTTTGTACAAAGCAGTTGTCTCCTTCAACATTTCACTCTACAACATGCTATTAAGAAGTGACTCAAAAATCATAGCCAAATTACGAAACCTAAATAGTATTGGGTTCCACTACCTCCATGATGCAGTGATATGTGGAAACTAGAAAATTGATGTCATTTTTTATATTTCTCCACAATTTCCTTAGGAATCTTTGTCTCTTATTCATTCTTCTCCATAATACTAAAAAAAAAAGAAATAAGTGCATCATCTTGTGCATTTGTGTCTCTAGTACTTCTCATATAATCTACAATTCGATGTGCCATAGGTCTTCCAGTCATCTAGTTAACCTTTCCAATTACTATAACTTCTTTCAAAAAGTAGAAAAGAAAGCACATAACCAGTGTGCCATACTTAAACACATACTTATTTTTCTTGATCCATTTTAGGTTTTCCATTAGTTGTTGCCTAAGCAACTCACAAAGGTCATAATCAATTCCATATCTTGTGCCACATGGATTGTGGTGAAAAAAGCTAAGTTATCTCTATTGGTGTAGTAGATTTTATATCTGATGACCATGGTAGCATACCTAAAAGCAGTGTTTCTTATAGGGATTATAGTGAGGTCTCTATAGTCAAATTTTGCACCTATTTTCTCCATCACATCCTTGTTTTTAACTTATTTTAAGACTAGAATCGATCCAGTGAAGTATAGACCGATGATTTCTCTAATAACTTCCTTTGTAATCATATGAGACATGTTGATCCAAGAAAATTGATCATGAATTCTACTTAGTGCCATTTTGATCCACTTGTTATCATAGAAAAGGTTAGGGAGCCACTGCCATACATCTAGTTTCTTCGGCTTTGTATTCACCAAACCAAGTCATCAATACTATCTACTATCTATACCCATTAATTTTTGGGGAATTTCCATGAATATGTTCTATCATAGGAACCATAAGGAATGTGTGGAAAGAACCCAGAGGACAGGGCTCTTTTAGTTTCTCTTAAAATTTGCCAGCTCGCTGAATTTCAATAATCATAATGTAATATGTATTCAAAGAATCAAACAGTTAAATTCTAAAAGGAAAATATGATTTTGTCTTTTTTCGTTGAATTAGTTTTGACATCAGAATTTACCCACTGAATCAAATTCCTTTATCCTCAGAATTATTTTGATGTTCAATGAATTTTGGTACCATTTTTCTTTAACTGACGAATCTAATTATGTACTAAATGCTTCCAAATCTACAAAGCCGCAACCCTAAAACCGAGCATAGCGAATAATCCTACAAATCTCGATTATATATTTTCTCTTCCACAATCTTCACTGTTAGATCCTAGAATTTTTTTTCTTTCATCGACATCTTCAAAGTAGATTCATCAATTCTTTTGGTAGGGGAGATAATTGATCTAGCTAAACTCTCAAACCAGTGCCATTTTATTATCTAAGGAAAATCAGCACTAAAGGGAAAAGTATATTCTCTGTCTTAATCTCTATCAGATTTTCCCATTTCACTAAATAGATCAGTCCTTTTAACCAGTTCATTTCGAATTATAAAGATCATCTTGTATGTTTTTATAAACCAAAGTTCATTGCAATTGGATAATAAAATATTAGTCTTCCATCTGATCCTAGGATTTGGTGGTTTGGACAGTCTGTGTCTCAAACCATAGTAGCAGAACACAGTATGGAATCATTCTACCATTGTTATATGAATTCATCATTTGAATTTTGTACTCACTTGCTCTATGTCCAATTTTTTTGCATGTAAAGAATTGAATAGTAAAGGATGGGACATTCTAATTCATTTTTCTTCTACAATCCTTTGATCTATATCCAAATTTATTGCAAGAATAACAAAAACCATTGAAAGATGGGTACCTTTGAGCATTTGGTTGTCTGACTAGAGGCCTTCTAGCATTGTTTCTTTGATTCTAAATCTTGCCATTGTTCTTCTTATCTTTAGTCTTCTTCGGTTCATTGATCTTCTTTGCATTAGATGTTTGATCTATTTCTAAGCTTTCACCTTTTTCAAGTCCCAAACCACCTTTATCTTTGGATGCTTTTTGGCTTGCAATCAACTCATTAAGCATTGCAAAACTTTCCTTGAATTTATCTTCATAACTTCTTTCTTTCTTCATATCTGATCTTAGTTTGTTGATGTCTTCATTTGCTTGATTCAATTGTTCACTGGCTTCCTTATGCCTTTTTTTACACTTCTTGATTTTCTCTCTTAATATTTTGATGCATTCATTTGCTTCTTTAACATTTTCCTTTAGATATTTGTTTTCACGTTCAACTTTGTCAAGATCTTCAAGAGAAAATTTGAGTTCTCCATCTTTTTCAAGCGTGAAATATTCTTATATGTATTCAATAGAATGAATCTCTTCTAGAGGAATAGGAAAATTTCTATCATCCATGTGTTCAATCTCCAAGATTTTCCCAAAGTGCTCAAGCTTCATCCAGGGATGCAATATCTGATACCAATTGTTGAACACCTTGAATACTGAGAGGGGGGTGAATCAGTATTATATTAAACCATTCAAACATTAGCCATCCAATTACTAAAGCACATTTAATTGATATAAGAAAAGAAAGCATGAAGATCCAGTTAAGATCAATAATAGGAAACCAAAAGGAAACCATGGTGAGGGTTATTATATTATATCCCGATATAAAGTAGCATTACAAAAGCAACAATGTGGTGGAATTGGACCCACAGTGAACTCCTATAAGATAGAAACAGTGGGTGATTGTAACCTTTTGAATTATTACAAATGCATCATGAAATATGTTAGATTATAGTTCCAAGTGAAGCAGCAATATCAATCTTTATCCACCATCACTTACTTAGTACCACACAATTTGCAACACAATTCAATAACCTCATAAAATCTACATCACACAGAGTATAGGGTAAGTACACTTTAAATGTCATCTATCTCTATTCTACCTACCATCTCAAAGACACAACAACCAACAGCATATATCCAGATCGAAATATAACATCAATTAGTTGTTTACTGATGTAATATAAAACAAACTTTGCCCCAAAAAATTTCATCTAAACTTCACACCATAATTCAAAATCCAAATCACCTTAATATAGGTTGGATGGACCTATATTAGATCTTACATTAGAAAAAAACACTTATTCATTCTTCGTAAAACATCAAATGTGTTAGGTCGGCCTCAAATAAGACCTAAACCAATAAGCCATTCTTTGTACAACAAATTTGTAATGCATGGACCTCAACACATGATGCCATATAGAATTCTTAATCAACTAACATCTAGCAGATCTTTAATCATCGCAACACAAAAGATCCATCCACGGAGGAGTGCAAAATCTCCCATATGGATACACTGTATAGAAAATGACTGTGTTATACTAGACAAAACTATGTCATTTATATATTACAAAATAGTTCACCAAAATATATGAAATATTGGATTTAGAATATTCTAATAACAAAAAAAGAGAGGTTATAATCACAAAGATATATCTCCATTCATGGAGTGGTATGGACCCAAAAACTGACACTCTGTAACTCTAAACTAGTAGGTTTGACACTTAGTCAAATTTCTACATCACTACACTTTTTGGACCAACTCAACTTGCACAAATGTCTTACACAATACCTCTAAAAAATGTTAGGATGATCCAAAATAATGTTTACATCAATGACAACACTGTATCGTGCATTATGTACATACCATGATGATCATGTTAACAATATTGCATCATCAATGACAATCTCCTCAATCTTCCAATAATTTCTAGGTCTTTGCATCTTACAATCAGTCAATTATTATATTCTAGATCTAAAATCTGAATTTAAAACTTGTCAAAACATTTTCACCTTTGTTGCACCCTTGCATATTTCAATACCTTGTCTTAAATTGAGAAAAATAAAGAAAAATATCAACTTTTAACCTATTTGCAACGAGGTTTTTACCCTCTTTTATTAAAAAAAAAAAAAACCTATTTGCAACGAGAGAAAGAAACATTAAATAACAACATGAAAATTCAACTTTTCAATTTTTTGAACCTTGATCAAGGTCTTAGACACCCTTGAGTGACCTTTTCCTTGTACAGGTGTCTCGGAAAACTTCTACACATATTTCTATCTCTGTAGTTTCATTATGTTCCTCCTTGCAAATGTCTGATTTGAAATTCTAAAACAATGTTATTAATGGTGCAAGAAAGGTGTCATTTTTCTTGATTTGTTGCAAATTTTAAAAAAATAATTGCATTTCAAATCTATAGGAATTTTTTTTATATCATATTCTCATTGGAAAAATCTTGTCTTATCATAATTCATATTCTATTCTCAAATCTCGTTGATGATTTTGAGGGATTTTTGTTATAAGAATATCAAAATGAGTTTATTGCCCCTCTTTCTTTTTTTTTCATTGATCCCTCTTGAGTGAGGCTAGATTAGTGAAAGATAATACGATCTTATTCAATCATGACAATCATGTTTTTTATTCTCTTGATATCTCTCTTAATTTTGATGAAGATATCTTGGTGTTAGAGGATCCAATTATTGGGTGTTATGATAATCCCATTTATTTCTCTTCCCCTACCTCTCCTACTTGGGAAGACATTATTGGACAAGAGGATGTGACCATAGACAATCATGACAATCATAGTTGTCCTTTCCTCGATACCTCTCCTACTTGTGAAAAAGGTACCTTGGTGTTAGAAGATCCAATCATCGAGAGTAATGAGAATCTTATTTGTCCTTCTCCCTATTCTTCTCCCACTTTGGAAGATATTTTTGGACAAGATGATAACTGTTGGGCTTGCTGTTGCACCAAAATATTGACTTTTCAATGCCTGATACAAGTGTCAATTAAGATCCAGAGGAGGTGGTTAGTGTTGGATGTTGTGGATATGGTTGTTGATATGTGGTTGTAATTGATGTCAACACTATTAGCACTTAGCGTATTAAAGGTTGTATATGTCGAGGATATTGAGAAAATTGTAAAATAAAGTATTCTAGGTTCCTAATGGAACTGTGCATGTCATGAAGGTGTTTTTTTCTATGCATTGAAGATTAGTTGGTGTGAATTAAAGGGTTTATTGTTGAATGTTTCTAGATCGTCTATTGGAAGTTTTAGAGGTCCATGTGAAGTTTTGATTGTATTGTGGTTTGACAGTGTTTTTGTGGTCTCTGTCAGTGTTCCTAAATGAAGATTGTGTGATTTTGTTAATCTCAGTTGTTGTGGATGCTTCTCTATATTTTCTTGGTGTTCTTTGATGTCTCTAGATCATTCTCTATCTTTGTGGTATGTCCACATTATTTAGAGAGCTCATGGTTGAAGATATTTTCTTTCCCATGTTTGGTTTTTCATGTTGGTGGTAGCATGTTGTGGATCTTTGTGGTGAAATTAAATAATTTTTTTTTTTGGAGATATTAATTTGGATCTCCACTATGTTGTGGCCAACCTTGGTGGATTCACATTAAAATTTTATTTCTAAATTTAGATCGACTTTGAAAATATGTTTTATTTTCCTGGCCAACTAAGTTGTGATGAAATCTCATGTAGCGGATATATAAGAGTGATTGTTTCATCAGTGTAGGGTGTGGAAAAAGTGCTCGGTGTGCTCCTATGTGCGAATATCTTTTGATTGCAGAGCAGTGTGTGAAGAAGATTGAGCGAAGTGTGAATAAGGTTTTACGAGCTTAATTGGAACTATAATCAGGCTTGTGTAGAAGCTATTTTCTCAGTTCGTACCCTTTGGATTTTAATCCTATACTATATTGTTGGGAAGTGAGCCCCTTTTGTATTTGAGTGGTGAGCTCTAGGTAGTGTGCATGAATGCATGTGCATTCCCCTTATTATTTCTCATTATACTTTTAACAAGGTATTGTATATGCATAAAATTGGTCATATCTAATTAATCCTGGCATTTAATTAAATATTTATTATTTAATTAATTTCTCTAAAGTCCTCTACATATGATTAAATTTAATTAATTTAATTATATTGTTCATTCACTTTATTCTTCCACCTTAATTAAATAAATTCACTTTATTTAATTATTTCACATCCATATGTCTACTTAATTAAATAAATACCCTTTATTTATCTTAATTAATTATCACCTTTTGAATTTAATTAAGTCTTTTGATTTAACTAAATTTAAAATATTTCCTTTCTCCTATTCAAAATATTTCTTATAATTAATTAAATATTTTATTTAATTAATTTCATCTACATGTCATTTCCTAAAAAAATAATTAAATATCTTTATTTAATTAATATCCTTCATATCTTTTCAAATCATAATTAAATATTTTATTTAATTATGAAATCTTTTATTATTCTTCAAATCTTAATTAAATGATTATTTAATTGAGAAAAATCTCCATGCCACCCATAAATAAATAATTGAATTTATAATTCATTATTTATCTTGTTAAATCTTTCCAAAATCCTTTAAAAATATTATTTTTATCATCTCATATTATCTCTTCATATCTTTAATTAAATATCTTTATTTAATTAATGTCCATATCTTTTCAAATCATAATTAAATATTTTATTTAATTATGAAATCTTTTATTATTCTTCAAATCTTAATTAAATGATTATTTAATTGAGAAAAATTTCCATGTCACTCATAAATAAATAATTGAATTTATAATTCATTATTTATCTTCTTAAATCTTTCCAAAATCCTCTAAAAAGATGATTTTTATCATCTCATTTTATCTTTTACATGAAAGAAGAAACAAATCCTGCTTTCTATTTTTCTTCTATTTTTCTCTCTAGTCTTCTCCATCTTCGATTGTTCGATCTGCCTAGAATTATAACAGCCATTGATCACATCGGCCAACAAGAAGCTTTTGAAAACTCTATAAATACTACTGCAAATCCAAGCATTGGTGGGGATTAGAGATTAATTGCATTAGAGATAGGCGATTAGCATTTTAGTATTATCAGGTTTAGCATTCATAATTTCGTAATTTTACATTCTAGCAAATCATGTTTAGCTTAAGCATTTTATTCATATCTTAGCATAGCATGCATTCATCTTCAAATATCATTCTATAGGAAGACTATTTGTTGAGCCTAGCATACAATCTAAGAGCAAGCTGGAATCGACAAAAACACTGGAGATAGAGGATTATAGGACAACATCAAGGACAAAAGACTAAGTTTGCATTCTTTCTTATTTGATTTTTTGTTTTGATATAATGTCTTATTGGTGTGTTTTATTTATTATTGTTTTTAATCTACATTTCATACGCTTAAAAATTGATCACACATTTCTAGCGCCCACCGTGGGGCCTATGCCCCATTTTTAACATCTACTTGTAGGTTTTCTGACAGGTTTTCGCATTCTAAAGTTTGGCTTTTCAAAAAAAATTGCATTTTAGCGCATCCATGGGTTTATTTAGTGCATCCAAGGCTTCTTTCAACACTTTTGCAAGTCTTTCGGCACATCTAGGAATTGTTTCAATGCATCTAGGGAATAGAATGGCGCATCCATTTAGCTCACTTCATTTAAAATTGTAAAAAATAAATTTTTGCATTCTTAGATTAGTGCATTTAGGATTTCTGTTAGCGCATTTAAGGTTTGTTGTAGCACTTATGGGTTTTGTTTTAGCACATATAGGTGATCTTTTAGCGCATGCAGGTTGTAACTAAAGAGGGTTATGAGTCTGATGCCTTCTGCAGACATGATCTTTTTTTTGGCTTAAAAAGAAGCAACCCTAGGGTAGACACAACAATTTAAAATGAACCAATCCTAGGATAGACATGGATTAAAATGAAGCAATCTAGGATAGTGACCACACAATTATTTTTGCAGTTAAAATGAACCACTTGTTTTTTGTGAAGCAACATCTTCACATAGATTAAATCATTGTCATTTGGGCTCTAAAAAGAACATTGTTTCCTTTGTCTATGGCAATAGTTCTATGCTCTCCCCTTAACTAGGTGATTAGAATAACATACTTTCCTTTTCATTTTATGCAATTTTAGTGCTTTATTACATCCATTAGAGGGCCTGCTCTTGTGGGAAAAAGTACTCACCCAAGAGGAATGACCCAAGTGGGTTCAAACCAAAGCCAGGTTATTCCACCCCACTATAAAATTTAAAGCAAATATGGGGAAACCCACTTTTGTCAGTAGTGTGCAAGATAACCATCCCCAAAGCCTTTGTTCTAAAGGTTGGGAGGTCTCCTAAGGGAGTTTATTATTGCTAAGCACTAAACAAAAACTCCTTACTATGAAACCTAGGTAGAGGCCAACCATGTTAGTTTCCCCAAAACATCCCCGATGAATCATGCTGTAAGGAAGGTGAAATTTTTTTCCCAAGATACCACCATATAAATTCCCCAAAGAATACGCCTGCCTGTGGGATCCGCCCGGCATCCACTTCCACCACCTCGGTAATGCGGCTGCCTAGGGAAAGAAAAACATGGCTCTGGGCTGATAATACCGACCGCAGTGAGTCGATGCGTCCTAAGATGGCCGTAATATTATGGTGATGACCTACTCTGAGTACCTGGCGAGCGTATACCCAAATTTCTTTTATGTGCAAACTTGTGAAAACACTTTGAAAAGCATTTGTCATATGTTCTGATGCTTTAGTATAGGGCTTTAAAAATAACTATTTTCAAAGTACGTGATGTGTTTTCAATCGCTACTAATTTGATGCAAGTGACGGCATCCAAAATGAATATGGGCAATTTTGCTAGCTAAAACCCACTGCAAAACCAGAAAACCGGCTTTGAAAACTATTTTAGCGATAAAGGGTATATCCTCAATGCATACAGAGGTCTCACCTAGTATCCACTAGTTAGTTTATGCATTTAGATCCCTGCCTGCTTTCTTTTACTGAGTATGAAGATAGGAAGCACATTTTGAAATGTACTATCAAAACATTTTTCTATAGTGCATCTGAGACATATTGTAGCTCATCTGAGGTCTATTGTAGTGCATATGCCTATTTATGCAACACATATAAGTTACAAAGTAGCGCATCTTTCACTTTCCAAATTGTTACTTTTGACAAATCTGAGTTTGTAACATCTTCGGTTCAGTAGCATTTTGACATTTCTCTCATGCTTAGAGAGTGGAAATCAACCAAATTTGTCAGGAAATCAATTTCTAATAGGATCAAGAAACCTACGAAACATTTAGGTTACAAGAAAATCATGCAATGAAGAAAGTTTTTGTATAAAAGTCGAAATGTCTTTCTCCATTACCGTAAGTTTCTCCATAGGTACCAATATTTTGCTAGGGAGTTTACTAATGAGTATGTTGTAGATCCTTTATATTCATGAACCTATTTTCAGAGAAGAGCTCTATCACAATGACACAATCACAATCAACCTCTTAACTTCGATTATCTACCACAACCTTCCATTGAATATCCAACACATCCCAGTCAAATCCTTCAGTGAATTTAATTAGGCTATACTTATCATTCTTCAAAAACAAGGATGAAATCTTAAAAGTGTACCTTTCAAAACAAATTCCTTATTCAACTTCCCCAATAGGATTCTAACATCCTTCATCCTTGGAAGCCACAATCAAGAATTAGGAACATCTTTGATCATATCATAATATTTTCATCTTATCGGATCAAAACACCATCATTTTCGCACTTATCAAACTATGATCTAAGTCTAGAAGAACATTTCAAAATTATATGCCTATTTTTACAAGATCTCAATACAATCAGCTGAAAGAGGATATTCAACAAGAAGATCATACTCAAAGAACTCAAGAAGAAGGTGAGAGTAGCAATCCCCTTTATAGTGTGAGTCGTAATCCCCTTTTTAGCGACAACATGGGTGAAAGAGAAAAAAATCTGTTCCCCTTCAACATAGATATGAGCAGGACTTCTGTAGATAGTGATGATGAACGAGATGAGAAAAATCACCTTAGAGAGGCT
>VDFB02243656.1:0-47311 GCA_007258455.2 Sequoia sempervirens | reverse complement strand
TTTTTAGGTATTTCTAGGATTTTCTCACAGGAGGGTGCATAAGAGTCCCTTTTGTGCCCTCATCCCGAAATTCATGTTGTCGTCTCGAGACACACCATAGTCTCAGATTTGTATTGTCATCTCAGACATGCTGCTATCTCGGGAGGTGATCATAAGGTCAGAGACATATGCACTTTAAGTATACCTAGAGATTCAAGAGCATCCTAGAGGGTGAGAATTTTGGCTTGTTCACAAGCAGAGAGACCACCTATCAGATGACAAGGTCACACTCTTAGAGTGGGTTAGTCTTTGGCATGTGTTCACCATGCCTGAGATGAGATATCATGAGTGGATGTTAATGACTCTTATGACAGTTGGATGCCAAGACATCATGCGTTTCCAGCCACCATGTGAGAGATGACACTACCTTTTGAGGATCGCCTTATTGAATCCTCAGTTACCCATCTACGAACGGGTGAGTGGCTCAATTATGTGATCGGGCGTGGGAGCGGTCAGAGGTTTTCCTCTAATACATAGGGAGGACTGATGGTGGCAACAACATGGGTCATATTTACATGCACTAGTATGCCCATGTGAGGACCACAATGCTATTGATCCACTAAGTCATGGTTGCGACTGTTACATTTCAGATCATGATAGATGGGCGAGGCTCCCATCTACATAGGGGCCTCATCCATAGGATCAGGGAGATGGTGGAGAACATGACCATTTTTCTTGGGGGCACAACATGCTTGTGCACCTCTACCAGGAGCTAGGATGGTACATACACTATGAGTACTGTAGCCTCACAACATGAACTCTTTTGTAGGTGTGGGCCTTTTCCCACATCATGTGAACTCAACTAGTTATTTTTCCCTAGCGAGGGTTGTATCAGATCCCCATGGCCCACTAGTATGACATGATGGGCTAGTGGAGGTTTGGAGACCTACAGTTTTGGTGGTTATAGATTGACACCCTTACTACAGAAGGGGTCTGATGGAGACCCTACAAATTTTTTCAGGTGGGTGGATGACAACAAGTACGCAGGGAACCTACATCAAGATCATTTATTGATCCATTGGAGGGATTTTGCGATAGTACGCTATTACTAGAGTCAGGTCATGCAAACAACGTGGCCAACCACAGACCATACTGACAAACGTGCCCACATACACTAGGGCCCATAGGAGTGCGAAGAGGGTTGGGGATCACCCTCACCCCACTATTACAAATATTGTCCCCTCAAATGATGATGAGCTCGACCATGATCTGCTACCTATATTGATGATAGATAATGCTAGGGTAGCAGTTGACTTCATGCAGTGGTGGGAGAGGCATTGTCCTACTATTGTGTTCAGTGAGGATGCTTCGAGAGGAGATCTTGGTCCACATGAGGACTTTCCCTTCCAGCCACTGCAGAATAGGAGGAGAGGTCGACATTAGGCTAGGAAGGAGGAGGTGGCAACACAGAGGTTGAGGTGGCGAAGTAGGTCAAATCCCCCTAGCTATAGCCATCTCTGCAATACCACCGTCTTCTTCTGCAACTGTAGCATTAGCGGCACTAGAAGTAGCCACCAAGACTAGCGGCATGGGTCCTAGCACCAATCCTCACCCTAACCCATCATGGCAGCTAGGGGACCCAAATATATATAATTCATTTTATATATTTTTTATTTTTTGTTTTATGATATATACATCTATACATGCCATGTGATACTGATACCTTTTTCCTTTTCTGTAGTTGTAGAGGACACATAGGGATGGACTAGGCTCATAGCTCAATGTATTTTAGAGGTTTCCCCTACTGTAGAGATTGAGGGATCAATGCTTGAGGAATACCAATTGGTATTTGTGGGATGTCATGCCTCAAAATTTGAGCCGATTATATGCCTATAGACTACTTACAAGGAGTTGGGCATAGAAATTGTCCATCTCACTACAAATTTGATGGCCACTAGAGGACAACATGACCAATTGTTGAAGGAGTTGTGGATGGTGCTCACCAAGGAAGATACGACAATGAGGAGGGTTGTTGCCACTGAGTAGGTGCATGATGATCTCGATGGGTAGCAACTGACTGTGATCTTGGTAGATGTTTAGGGACTGTGTGATTAGTTGCGAGGGGTGGAGCTGATGATATCCTCTCTTTAGGGGGAGATTAGGGGGATGCAGGCAGCTATACATCTGCATCACACTCGCATTTCTTGCACTCCATGACCATCATCGAGCCCCTCCCATGGCTTATGGAGTATCGGCCAGAGCAAGAGGGCTTCAAGAGACATGCACCACAATTATCAAGGGTTCATCATTAGTTTTGTTCATATCATTTTTTGTAGTGAGATACATATACATTCATATATATTTCTAGATCTTTTTGTATAGACATATATTCAACAACCACTCTTTTTTTATAATAGTGGCCCAATACATGTACATGACATTGTATACATATATTGCATATATATATATATGGATACATTTATTTTTATCTCATGGCATTGTTTATCTGGATGTGTATGTTCTTTATTTTCTTCACATATGTTTATGCTTAGGATGTTATATTCTCATTTGGATGTATGCCCATATTAGATGCTAATATGATATAATAAACACACATAATTGTATGCTAATTAAATTCAATGATAATCTAATGGACACACACATATGCATGTATTCATTCATAACACAAAAAATGTCATAATGTGTTCATGAACAATGTCAATATATGTAGCACCTACTGCCCTTCTATAGAGAGAACACCACATAGACGATACATGGAACTCTACATGTAATATTCATGAAGTTGCATCACATTGAAAGGTTCTTTTATGAATGACAACGCATAGGTGCTTGAACCAAATATAGAGATCACAGTGTAAGGCCTAACCAATTAGCACTAAACTTTCATCTTTGGTCAGATGACACATTTACATTTCTTTGGATTTCATAAAGGACCAGATCTCCTAAATTAAAGGTTCTAGGAAGCACACTTTGATTGTACTATCTAGATAACCACCATTGATAAGCTTTAAGATGTTCGAGGGCTTGTAAATGATGTTCATCAAGCATCTCCAGCTAATGCAAATAGTTAACTTGATAAGTCTCATTATCAATTAGCCCCTTAAGAGAAATCCATAGAGAAAAAATTTCCAACTCCAAAGGCATGATAGCTTTGGCACCATACACGAGGTAATAGGGCATCATTCCCATAGCCATATAAACACTTGTGTGATAGGCCCATAAAGCGTATGTCAATTGAATGTGCCAATCTTTACCATGTTTGTTAAGGGTTTTACAGAGAATAAGTTCAAGAGTTTTATTAGACACTTCCTCCTAACCATTAGATTGCACATAGTATGGCATGGAAAACCTATGTTGGATGTGAAATTTCATGAGGAACGACTTCACTTCCTTGTTCTTAAATGGTGTACCATTGTCAGAAACAAGCGTATCGGGAAATATGAATCGAGAAATGATGTTGTTCATAAGGAAACTATAGATATCTTTTGCATTCATTGATCGGAGTGGGATAGCCTCAACCCACTTCATGAAGTAATCTATAGTGGTAATGATAAAGGCATGTCCCTTGGAAGAGGGAGGTGATATCTTTGCAACAATATCCAACCCCCACTTAGGGAACAACCAAGGGGAAGTTTGATTTTGTAACTCTTGGGTAGGTGCATGAATTAGACGATTGTGTAGTTGACATTGAGGGCACTTTTTGACAAAGTCAAAGGAATCTTGTTTCATCATTCACTAATAGTATCCCATGTGTATCAGTCTTCTTGCCAAGGATTTACCACCAAAATATCCACCCCCAAAGCCTGCATGAGCTTCCTTAAGGGCAAGGGGTATTTTCGCTTTAGTAAGGCACCTAAAAAGCAAGCCATTATAGGCTTTCCTATAAAGGACATTAAATAGGATAACATAGAGAACCAAGAGCTTCCTTACATGAGTGTGGTCATTCTTTGTCGCACCATTGGGGAAGTTTCTAGTCTTTAGATAGTTATAGATATCAGAAAACCATTCCCTAGAGTCCACATGGGAACACATAGGGTACTCAGCTTCAGATTCTTTGGGAACTGTAGGGGCTTGCAAGAACTGGACAATGAAATGGTATTCATTCGTATCTTCCTCAAAAGGTACGAAGGAAGCTACACTTTCCATGGCATCAACATGTCTATTCTCCCTTCTAAGGAAACTATATATTGTGAAGGAAGAGAAACCTTTAAGCAAAGACAAGGCACAGTCCTGGTACCAGGACAACTTACTTTGCTTTATTTGATAAGTCCCTATTATTTGGATTACTATAAGTTTAGAGTCACCTAGGATACAAAGATGTTTTTTTTTTTGGCTCAATTACGACATGTAATCCAGCTATAATGGTTTCATACTCAAAGATGTTATTAGTACAAGGGAAATCTAGTTGAAAGAATAGGGGAATTGGTTTACCTTCGGGGGATATTTGAACCACATCTGCTTGGGAACTAGTTTGACACCTTGACCCATTGAAATACATTTCCCATTCAATGTCATGATTGATTACAAAAATATTTTCATCAAGAAATAAATCCAAGCCAGGAAAGGAGTGAGATGAGGGAGCATCTGCTATTTGGTCTGCAACCACTTGACCTTTTATTGATTTCTAAGTAACAAAATTTATGTCAAACTCAATAAGCAACATAACCTATTTTGCTAATCTCCTCACTAGGCCAGTGCTGGAAAACATGTGTCTTAAAAGATCTATTTTTACTATGGTGTTCGTTTCAACATGGAGGAGATAGTGCCTCAACATCTATGTAGCAAAGATGAGAGCAAGGTATTGTTTCTCCATGGAAGAATAATGGGTTTCATAGTCAACCAGGATGTGGGTAATATAGATATGGACTTGAATTCCTTGCTCGATACATCCTAGGCCCTTTTTCCTGTAGCCATATTGAGAAGCGATCTCATATTTGAACCTATAGCGAGTTTTCAAAACTTCAAGGGGCAGTGGATCCACATAGACCACTTCATTCCACTAATGGATGTCAAACATGTCTATGAGGGTTCTTCCACCATCCTTACTAGGCTCACCAATGTTAATTTATTTTGTAGGAGGTGGATTGTTTTCCTCAGCACAGGAAGGAGTAGTCTCCAGAATAGGGTTACACTTCTTCTCCTCCGCGGGAGTATTAAATCTTCCTTTCTATTAAGGAGATCTATAAGGTCCACACATGAGGGATTCACCTTATATTCTACAATGAAGAATTCAAAAATTTTTAGGGAACCCCAATTGTCTCTGGGGAAAGCATTCATTTGAGAAGTCGACAAGGGAGATTTAGGATCTTCTGCCTTAGGTGGTTCTTCATTTCTGACACTTTCCTTGAGGACAACTTCCATAGAGGGTATGGATGAAGAACACACCATAGCATAGGCTGTCACATATGGAATACAATTCTTGAGGGTAGATATAGTCGAAGCATGACCAACGGCAACCAATTCATAGAGGCCAACACCTTCTGAATCTGCTTTAACTGTAACTAAATTATTTGCGATGAATTTCAAGAAACAGTGTAAGGTATAAGTTACCACACCCATAGCATGGATCCAAGGTCTCCATAAGAGGAGGTTATATGGTAAGGGGATGGGCATCACATAGACCAATGTTGGTAAGGTAATGAGGCCTAGCTACAAAGGTAGTATTATTGTACCTAGAGCTTGGTGGCCAACATTATCAAATCCACAAATGTACAAGGAGGAAGCTGCTAAAGAAGATGATTCAATTTTAATTTTAGTTAGTAGGTCCATAATGCAAACATTGAGAGCCAAATTGGTGTTAATGAGGGTACGCCTAATATTGATGTTTTTGACATTGACTATAATCATCAAGGGCTCTGCTTTCTTTTGCACATCTAGAGGTGGGAGTTCTTGCAGGTGGAATGTGATATTCAGTGAATCTACATGAATATGAGCCAACAATGCATTAACATCCATGGGCCTAGCGGAGGTAGGAAAGAGGATCTTTGGTAAATCTTCCTGAAGCATCTCTTGATAAACTAGAGCAGTTTGAAGCAAGTCCCAAAGTGAGATCTTAGCCAAAGTAACATGAAGTTGCTCAACAAGATCATAGGTGCTCAGTGCTTTGATTGCAGGCTTAGGAACTGAAGGAAGGCTTGGTTGAGAAGGTGGTAGAGGAGTAGTGATAGAAGGTTATGAAGTAGGAATATAAGATTGTTGATTCAAATTTTGTGTTTTACTCCTTGTAAGAAATGTGTGCCCAACAGTGTTATAAGATGTAGAATTTGTAGCTTTCACGAACCTTGCATACAAGTCTAGTGAATTGCTACAAAATGAGATTCCATAGATGGAAGAGTCAAATGGGGTTACGTAGATGACAGGTTTCTTAGGTCTCAGAGGAGTCACTTAGACCACCACCATATTTACCGATCCCTCAGCCTGTCAAGAGGAGGCTTGTTTGGGAGATTTGTGGATAGGGGAGAGTGCTTCTAAGAAATCATCTAGAGCATCCTCCAACATATAAAAATCTTCCTCAGAAAATCCATTATCATGAATGTGCAACATCACAAAGAAAGCTCTGACATTCACGTCAGGTTCACCAAAATGTGATATAAGAGGGATTCACTGCACATGGGTCTCTCCTTTCTCTTGAGATGACCACAGAACGAACTAACCTTATACACCTCAAAATAGAAGATTAATGAAATAACAAAGAACCGGGATTCAATTATGCTTTTAGCTAAGAATATTAAGGATCCTAAGGGAGTATGATCAGAGGATTCTTACCTCAGAAGAGAGATCTCTCGGCTAGAAGATGTCAGCTTAGTCCTAGGACACCAGCATGGTGCACTATCATCTGAAAGACATGTTGGCATCCTAAGCGACAAAAAGCTCAGGAGCTCAACGGATAAGAATAAGCCTCACTTCCAAATTCAGGAAGAGTTTGGATGAGACTACTTAACTAATTAGAATACCAAATGCTAAAGTAAATACAAATATATTTGGGGAAAGCTTACCTTTCTTGGAACCTTCGAATCTTCACACCAAGCTCCTTTTCTTAACCTACACACAAAAGACCAAGGATAAAGTTGTTGGGTGGCTGTATATGGGTTTACCTTAGTTGAACCCTACTTTAGTGTTCCCACATCCACATACAACCAAGTTGGAAAGGAATACTAAAGGAGTAAACAAAGCATGTGGTGAAAGCAATACCCGCTCAAGAGTAGGACCCACACCATGATAAGCATGTGGTGAAAGCAATACCCACTTGGGAGTAGAACCCACACCATGAAATAGTAAAAAAATGAGTACAAAAGGAAAGTGAGAGAGAGAGAACGTTACCCATGGGCCAAAGCCCTCTCCAGAGCACATGAACGCACTATTGAGTGCTTGCTTGAGAGCTTCTACTACTGTTTGGAGGACCTTAATTCAGCATGGCTTTGCTTGTGTAAGTATTGGTATCAAAGAAGAGGAAATCTCAAAGTTGGAACAAAATGGAGAGCTACTGTGATGTCTTCCAACCTTCAACTAGAAGGAAAAAAGAGGTTTTAATGCTTGCAAGGGTGGCAAATAGTTGTTACTTTTGAAGTGTTACTACTAGGGCACGTGTCTCAAAGGTTAACCTTCTCGATTCTACATTTTGAACTTGGGAAATGGAGAGGATGATAGCGCTCCACACAAATGTCTGCACATCGCACATTTTTCCAAGGCCTATATTCTCAGGAAACACATCACCAGGATTATGTTGCATAGCCACTTGTCCAGATGGAGTTAGAATCCTAAAATTATGAGCAATGGTATTTTTTCATTAATATCTCAAGGTGCCATAAATGCTAGGAATAAATGTCAAAATATGGAATTTCCCCTAGGTACAATTTTGCAATATTACAAGATCCTAATAGCTATTCCCACCATGCATTTTCCCATATTGGGTCTTCCATGTATATCTAGTGTCTTATTTGTGTGATCTTAAATCTTGTTTGTTGTTTTAATTTGGTAAAAAATTGCATACACCGATTCACCCACCTCTAATGTATTGGTGTTCTTTCAACAATTGGTATTAGCGCCCATGTTCCTTGAAGAATGTTTAACAACTTGAGGTAAATCTGGTTTCAAGAACACTATGGCTAGAAAAGAAGGATCTTATTCAAACAGAGCACCTCTATTTGATGGAACTAATTATGCTTTCTAGAAAATCAAAATGGAGACTTATCTGAGCTCTCTTAGATTTGATGTATGGAAATCTATTATACATGGCTACAAAGCACCAACAACTCCTCCCATTGACTCAACTAATAAGAAAGATTTTGAATACAATGCCAAAGCTAAAAAATATTTTTTATGTTGTCTAAACAATGAAAAATTTGTAAAATTTCTGCATTGTAAATCTGCCAAAGATGTATGGGAGAAACTAAATAGTATCTATGAGGGTGATGATAAATTGAAACAAGAAAATTTGCAAAATCATAGAAGAAATTTTGAGAGTATTAAGATGAAAGATGAAGAAAATATTGCAACATAGTTTCTCAAGGTAGATGAGGTAGTGAATGTAATCAAAGGTCTGAGTGAGAAAATGGAAGATAAGGTTGTTGTAAATAAGGTTTTGAGTTCTCTTCCACAATCATTTGATTATAAAGTTTCTACAATAAAAGAAGATAAATATCTAGATAATTTCTCCATGGATGAATTGTTTGGGTCACTAACTACATATGAAATGAGAAATTAAAGTACAAGCTCAGCATATAATGAAGCAACTTTCAAGTCTTCCAAATTCAAGAAGGTTGGAGATGATTTAGAACTTGATCCCAGTTCAAATTAAGAAGAAGAAAACTTTGTCAAAAAATTGAAGAAGGGCTCTGGAAGATACGAAGGTAAGCTTCCTTTTGAATGCTTTAATTGTGGTAAAATAGGACATTATGGCTCAAAACTTCCTTTAAAAAAAATTTAAAAGGGAGACAACTCCAAATATAAAAAGAGAAAATATGACTAAAATAAGAAGAGTTATTATGTTGACAAAGAAATTAGTTCTTCAAATGATTGTTCTTCTAGAATTGAAGTAGGTGAAGTAGGTGAAACTACATTTATGGGTGAAGAAATTAAAGAATGTAAAGATCTTGAAGAGTAAGAAGAAGTTGAGGTAGATTTGAAAGGTGAACTAGTCTCTGCTTTAGAATACTTGAGAGATGAAAGAAAACAAAGTGAGAAGTACAAATTAAGTGTTGAAGATTCTAAGAAACTTGTTGTTGATCTGAAACTTAGTTAGCAGAATAAAAAAGAATAGAAGAGGTAACTAGTTTAAATTTGAAGAACAAACTAGAAGAATGTCAAAAATTAGAGGTTGAACTTGTCTCTTTAACCTGAAGAGATTACAAAAGATATATTTACAGTTAAATAGAAGTCCCAGGCTTGGTAAAAATTATGAAGTTACTGATGAAATGATTGGTAGTCAAAAATCCACTTTCAACAAGTTTGTTGGTTCAGGATATGAGGAAGACAAGAATTTCAAAGATGATGTCTCTAAAAGGAATGCAACCACTTCCAAGAAGTATGAAAGGACCATGAGGGATAAGAAGAATGGAAATTATAAGAAAATGGATGATGGATTCATTAAAGTGCAAAATCCAACAAGAAGATTCAAAGGCCAACATACAAGACAAACCAGGTTTAATTATTCTTTTCATGGCTATTTTTTTCATGTAATCAATATGGAAATAAAGCTATAGATTGCAAGATTATACTTCTTAGAAGGAAGAATCCTTTTCATCCTTTAGGTTGAACTCTGAATTTTTTTTGGTATAACTATAGCAATTATGGCCATATCACAATATTCTATAGAAATGTGTTTACAAATCCCACTAGATCAGCTCATATTCATGCATGTCAAAAGAAAGAATTTGCATTCCCTACATAGAAGAGATAATTTGCACAGAGTTTTGAGGAAAAGCAAAAAGGCTACAAATATATTGGAGAGAGAAGAAAAATGAGAATAATATAAAAGAATCAATGATAGTCCAAACAAATTTTCATGCCAAAGGACAAGATAATGCTTGGGTGATTGATAGTGAATGTTCTATTCATATGACTAGAGATAAGAGAAAATTTACCAATTTGGAGAAATGGAATGGTGGTATAGTTAGGTTTGGTGATAATACCACTGCTAAGATAATTGGGAAAGGTACTTTAAGCATAGAAGGGAAAACTAATGCTTAATATATGTTGTACATAGAAGGATTAAAACATAACTTTCTTAGTTACTTGGGAAAGGTACTTTAAGCATAGAAGGGAAAACTAATGCTTAATATATGTGTGACAAAGGATATAATTTGTTATTTCATGCTACTAGATGTGAGATAAGCAAAGCTATCTCTACTAGACTTGTTTCCGAGGCAAGTAGAACATATAGTGCAACTTGTACCATATGAAAGAGATGAAAGGTGGAAGATTTCTATTAGGAAAAACTTATGAAATTTGGTTATGGCACAAAAGGATGGATCTCAACAAGAAGAATGTAGTCAGGAATATGTCAAGAATTGGTAAGCTAACAAGCACATTTTGTAAAAAATAACTTGAAGGAAAGAAAAATAGGATCAGATTCAAGACAAAAGAATATTTAACTTCAAAGCCCCAGGAGTTGATACATATAGATCTATGTGGACCAACAAGAGCTGAAATCATTGATGGAGAGAGGTATTTCAAGTTATTAATCGATGATTATTCAAAAATTACATGGGTGACTTTTCTTAAAGATAAATCTCAAGCTTTAGAAAGATTCAAAATTTTTATATCTATGGTTGAAAATGAGATTGGGTTAAAGATAAAATTCTTAAGATTTGATAGAGGTGGAGAATTCACTTCTGGTAAATTTGATAAGTATTGTCAAAAACATGGAATTATAATACATTTCTCTACAAGTGGAACACCTCAACATAATGTAGTTGTTGAGAGAAATAGAAGAATTTTTCAGGAGATGGCTAGAACAATTTTGAATGAAGCCAAGTTACCTAATAGATACTAGAAGAAAGTAGTTCATACTACTATTTACATTCTTAACCAAACACAGTTAAGAGTAAATCATGATAAGACTCCATATGAATTATGGAAAGGTGGACCTAAATCAGTGAAATACTTTAGAATATTTGGAAGAAGATGTTTTATAAAAAGGGATAAATATACTTTGAGTAAATTTGAGACAAGATTTGTTGAAGGAATATTTTTGGGCTATTCAACTAAAATCAAAGCTTGTAAGTGCTACAATAAAATACTATAAAAGATAGTTGAAAGTATAAATGCTAGAGTGGATAAAGACTATACTTAGTTGTGACACAAAAATGACATGTATTCAAAAGTCCCTATTTATGAAGAAAAAGAAGAATATGATAAAGAAGATTCACAAAAGGAAAGTGATTTTGATGAAGAGAAACCAAACACTACTCCAAAATTTGCACCCAAATTTGTCAAAGGAGATTATTTTGAGAAGAAAATTCCTTGAAACAAAGATGATGATTGTTGGCATTAGTTGTCATTGTTGTTAACACTTGGGAAGATTGTTGCACATATGTTTTTTATTATTTTTCATTGATGTCAACAATTGGTTTAGATTGTCACTAATGTATGTTGATGTGCTAATAGTGATGCTACTGATGTTCATGGTTGGATTTCATGCCTTGTTTGATGACAACTAAAGTGGTATTGAGTATGGTTGTTGTCAGAAGAGATGATATCTTGATGATACATTAATATGAGGATTAGAAGCACTAAGATGAGGATTAGAAGTAATGCTGAATTTGGAGAGATGTTTTTTATGGTCTCTAGTATGTTGTATGCTCTCTCCTATTGTTCTTGAGGAATTATATGTTGTTGCAAGTAAGTTTTGTTCTTTTCATGATGGTGAAAGTTTCTACCTTTGAAGATATGGTCTTCCAGTTTGGGATTCAATTTTTATATTCTATTGATTTCACACTCCTATATTTTTAGGTAACCAATGTTTATGAGGAGGTTTCTAATAATTACAGTGAGTTGGTAGTTTTGTTTCTTATCAGGGTTGGTTAAAAAAATGCTCCAAATTTATCTGCAATGATGTTTCTTATCTTATATCATGGTGAATTTTCTCTCAATATCTATGCAATGTCTCAATTAATATTTCATGTGATGATGTTTACCACAAGTTGCATTGTTAATGTTCTATCTCTTGGCTGTGTCTTCTAGGCTTCTGAGTTGAAGTGTTCTATTTATGTTTGGTTCGTGGTGGTTGTTTGTGGCATGAAAACATGATATAAGTATATGAAAGTGTTGTTGGGTGTTTTTGGAATTCCCCTTGGTAGTTTGCACACCAATGGTTGATCTCTTTGGTAATGCATAATTTTTTGAGTTGGTTTTATTATAAATTTGTGGATGTTTGGCTGATAGGGATTGTTCACTTGCAAGTGCTATGTGCTTGGGGGTTTGCAACAACATATGAAGTTGTGTTAAGATTTATTTGGGTCCCTACCTATCTTGTTTAGAACCACTTTGAGTAAGTTCAGTTGAAAGTATGATTTTGGATTGACTAGTAGTGTGCTACACATTTCATCTACGCATTTCCTTATTGTTGACATAGGATGTTGTGCTCCAATGTGTGTGTTGTTTGGGATCACATTGAAAGTTATAATAATTATTTTTTTCTTCTCTCTTTCTCTTGGATAGGAGCACATTATCTTTTTGTGGCCGACTTGTTGGAATCATTGTTTATCTTTTGTTTTGGAAAACCTAATTGATATTTTAAGATTTTATGGAGGATATAAATGAAAGAATGAATAGGTTACAAGATGAGTGAGACTGTGGTGGTGTGTGAGCATGGATTGATGTAGTAAGTTGTGAAAAAAAGTCAGATGTGCTTTAATGCCTTAATTAGTAGAGTGTATTGTTGACATATGTAATTCTAAATCTTCATGTATCCTAGTAAGAGATAGTGAGTCACGTTAGCAGGTCCTTGTATTTTGCATATTTTTGTAGGTTTGAGTGCCTTAGTCTACAAGTCCTTTGTATCTTTCCATAAGGTTTTGTTCCTTAGTCTGCAAGTCCTTCATGCAGTAGTGTGATTCATTAGGACACGAGCCTTAAAACAAATTGTAATCTTTTTAAGTAGTGAGCTTCCTATATTGTGATATTTCTCGTAGTGGTTTTACCCGTATGATTTCCATGTAAATCTAGCGTTATCTTACACATGCGTGTTCATTTATCTATCTTTCATTAATACTAATTTGATCAAGTATTATTGATTTGTTTATAAGTTGTTGATCCTATTAAAAGCTTGAATTTTCATATTGTTAAAGGGTTTAAAGTTTTTGAAAATACCGATTCGCCCTCATTTATCAATATCTAGGTGTTTCAAAAAATTGTATCAAAAATATTTTTCTTTGAAGAAGCTTAATCACTCGAGGAAACATCCAAGATGGCACACAATGGATTCTATAAGGGTCTTAGTTTTGATGAAACAAATTACACCTTTTAGAAAGTAAGAATGCAATTCCATCTGAACTCTCTTGGGTTCGGTGTTTGGAAATCTGTCAAGGCTGGTTACACTTCTCTTGCTACTTCTCCAACACATCCATATGATATTAGGTTGTATGAGAATAATACTAAGGAAAAGAATGCCAGAGATTTTGTGGGTTATCTAATTTAGAAATTTTGAAGGTGACAAATTGTTGTTTTGCTAAGGATGTTTGGAAAAAGCAAAGTAGCATTTATGAAGTAGATAATAAAGTGAAGCAATTCAAGATGAAAAAATTCAAGAGTGGATTTGAGACCCTAAGGATGACACAAGATAAATATATTTCTAGTTAAAAGCTTCGGGTAGATGAAGTAGTTATTAGTATTAGAGGTTTTGGTGGATAAGTGAAAGAAGATGAGATTGTGAAGAATGTTCTGAGATTTCTCACTAAATCTTATAGCCATAAGGTATCCGCTACTAAGGATTCTAAGGACTTGGATAAGTATTCAATAGAAGAATTTTTTAGTGCTCTCACAACCTTTGAAATGAGAGAATTTGACAAAGGTTTTTCAAAGAAGGAAGCAACATTCAAAGTTAGTAAAAAGGTAGAAGATGAAACAACATGCTGAAATGATAAATTCGATGAGGTAGAAGCAAACTTTGTAAGAATATTGAAGAAGGGAACCGAAAAATACAAAGGTAAGTTAGCTTTCAAGTGATTCAATTGTGGGAGAATTGGTCATTTTACCTCTAAATATACTTTTCAAGAATCAAAGGATAGTAACAAAAGAAAGAATTTAAAATTTATTTTCTATTCCAAGGAGAGTAGTTGTTCCACAAAAGATGAGGATAATGATTCAAATGATCAAACATTATACATGGACTTGAATTTTGGTGATAAAAGGAGCAATATTCAAAAGTGTAAGAAGTTTGGTACCTTGCAGGCTGACAAATATAATGAAAAATCAATGGTGGTGTGGACTACCTTTCTTGCAAAGTAGGAAACAAATACTCTAATGACATGTAGTTGTAGAATTATGGCATCCCACACTGTTGTTACATCCACTATGGATCTTGAGCCTTTCAACTCATTCATGCAAGGTATTGTCAATACCCAATCCATTTTGGACTCCATTCCTAATTGCATGATACCCATGACAACTTCACAACCAAACATATTTGTGCACATTGAGACTATTGTTTCCTATGTGCCCAATGATAAATTGAAACAATTGGATAAATACTTAGAGGGATTAAATAAGACTACTTAAGAACTGAATCCTTATCAAGAGAATAGTTCCTATATTAATAGAAAAACTATCCCATTTTCACTTAATTTTGGAATAATTAATATTAAAATGAGCCTAATGTTGTCATAATTTAGTGTTTTAATATGTTTTTCATATTCACATTAAGTTTAGGGCCCCTTTTAATAAAATGGACTTAATTGTGCCTTGTTTTTGGTGTTGTAAGGTGTACCTTTACACTTTCATGCTAATCTAGGGATTTATTAATTAACTAAGCTTAATTTTCCTTAAATGAGCCCTTTAATTAAAATCCAAGCCTAATTAATCACAAATTATAAGGGATGAAACCTGACATTCATAAATTCCATTAGACAACACTTAATTTTAGAAGGTGTTTTTCCTAGGTTACAAGTGACCTAGGACCCATTCGCCACATGGAAAATGGGTCCTCACTAGGTCCTAGGACCCTATTTTTACATAAAATTTAAGATTCCTGAAGTGTTTCCTAGGTGAGTGGTCTAGGAGCCATTCAGCACATGGAAAATAGGTCCTCAATTTAACCTAGGACCCCTCTTTTGGATATGATTTTGGTGGTATTTTAATGATTTCAAATCCATAATTCAATTTCTAAAGACAAGGCTATTTCACTATGTTTCACTTAATATTTTCAAGAGAGCACCTAAAGCATTCAAGTGAGCATTATCAAGTGCATTTCTAAGGCATTCAAGGGAAGATTTATAGAAGATTATTACAAAAATAAGATTCATTTCATCATGTCAAAGTCATATTGCATCATGCATGTTGTTGAGATAATGTGTTGATGTAGTATTCAAGGTCTAATCAAACATATTCAAGGCATTGTTCTAATCAAGTTCATGATCAAGATCTACATTCATTGAGGCCACTTCATGCTAGATTGGAAATTTATCCAAGGTTTCAAATAAGGTGCAATGAATTCTGACATTGCATTTGTTCTTTCATCATTCCTTCATACATTTCTAATTTATTTTAAGGTTTAATGACCAAAACAGGGCTTGACCAAGGAAAACCTTCACTCCCTAACAAGACAAGATTTTTCTCCTCTCTTTGTGTGATTGCAGATTTTAGGTTGAAGATCTCTTGAAGAAAAAAAGTTGCAAAGTTATCAAAGTTGTCACTATTCTTGCAACATCATAGAGTGTCTTCTACAAAATTTATTTTCAACTATCTAACAGTGAAAATCGGGAATCTAATAGTGTAGAAATAAGAGAACATAACCCAGAAACATTTTTTTTGGATCCCTAGACATGACCCATTCACCATAGGCAAAATGAGTCCTTAGTGAGCCATAAAAGAAAAACATTTTGAAAATGGTACAAAATTTTTATTCCTTCCAAACTCTCCCTAAAGTTTGTATGTTCCATCAATATTATGATTCGGCCTCTAAATACACTTTATAGCTTGTAATTTGTAGTTTATTTCATGGTATTACTATTTCCCCCCAAAGTTCTATTTAGCTTAGACCCATGTCCTTGCATATATAGGAAATTTGTTGATTCATACATTGATTTGACACACCTTGAGATTGTTAGTCACTTCATGGTTTGGATCTCATTTCCTTGAATGAAATTAGAAGAATAGGTCCATTCATGCCCTTTTACCACCATTTTGGGGGATAACCTCATTTTTATTTGTTTCAGTTCCTATAGTAGATAACCTTAGAAAATTCATCAATGATTCCTAAGGAATATAGGTTTTAAGTAGCCTAGCTCATATAGTGAATGTTAACATCACTACGTACCTAGTTTTTCTCAAGAATTAGGATACACTCAAAACCAAGGAGGACATTTTTTTCTCTCCCTACAACTATACATTCTATTCCTACATTTACATTACCAATTGTAGCTTCAAGGATACAACACATTAATGGCATAACTCCAAGCTTTGGGGTTTCTAATGGGAATCCTTATAGTTTTGTGAGTTCACATGCAACACCTCAATTTATGTCATTACTCATAAATGTACAACATAGGGGTATGTGTAGGATCATCATGGAAAAAATAGGTCCTTAAGTGGCAAAAAAATTAGAAAAATCAGAGTTAGTTAACTTGACGTAAAAATTTGAATAAGTTATAAATCTATATTATTTCAAAAATATGTAAGAATAAAATCTGCATCAAATTGAATTTAGTTTCTAAACTATTAGGTTTATTTAAAAAATAAATAAATCTATTTGGTGAAAAGTTAAAATTTCAATGTAGTAGTACTTAAATTCAAGGGAAAAAATAAGAAGTAGGTGTCTGTCTGACCACCCTGACCATAATAAAATGATAATTATTTTTTATAATATTTTTGATATGAGTAGAGGATTCATGTTTGGATGTGATGCATATTTTTTGTAACTTTCCCAAGTAAATAATTAATTATGAATTTTTTATTACAACTTTTCAAAAATATAAAAACTCATATGTCTAACCACCTTAACTTGGTAAAAACTTCATTTAAATTCAATTTTTTTTCATCCTATATTATGTGAAGCATAGAATGTGATGCATGTTTCAGATTGAAAAAATGTGATACCATTTGAAAGTTATAGATGTTTTTCAATCAGCCTATCAATCAAGACTTTAGTCATAATTCAAATAGAAAATGACTAATAAGTATTTATTAAATTCAAAGTAAAAATAATTTATATTGGTGGAAATCTGAGAATCTCCTTTAAAAACCCTTTTTGTTTCATCAATTTTGGGTAAAAAGAAAGTTGTCAGCCACATACCCTACACATACCCATCATATCGCCACTTTTTGGGCCATCATGATCTTGCACATACCCATAGTATTCCACCAAATATTTACACAATCCTATGATATTCACCAAATTCCCAAAACATGTCAAACAATGATTCAATAATAAATGAATTATTGCAAAATGTAGCCTCGCTTCAACAACAATTTTTTATATTGAATCAAAATCAAACTCAAAAACCAAAACAATATCTTAAGAGAAGCACATAGTCAATTGAAACTTTTCAAACACCCATACTACTAAATATAAAAATACCATGATCTCAAAATATAATGGTAAAGGAGATCCTAATACTCATGCATTTTCTTATACAAAATTGTGTAGTGATTTCATCTTTTAAGATAATCTCCTAGCTAAGCTTTTTCCTAGGTCATTGAAGGAAATTAGCTTGGAATGGTTTTCTTCATTTCCAAATAAATCGATAATATCATTTTTTGAACTTATTGATGCATTCTTACAACATTTCCAAGCAAACATAGGTCCTGAAATAACTGTGACAAATCTAGTGCATTACAAACAAGGGAAAACCAAAAAAGTATTAGAATTTATAGGGCATTATCAGTTATGTTATTCACAAATCAACTACACTCTTTTGGATGTCGATGTTCAAAGTGTTTTCATGGGGAATCTACAACCTAGCATTAGATAAGATATTGTGTATGGATCTTTATGACTATCATATTTTGGTTAGTCAGTATGAAGGTACACCTTCATTGACTCCTATTGATCAATCTGAATTCATGCTTCAAAATAATAGCCAACCATTCAAAAAGTAAAACAAGAACTTTATCAAGATAAACACACATCAAAGAACTAATAACATGGAACCACAAGTTATGGTCAAAAGTTCAACTCCTTATCAATTTAGGTCATGAGATAGAAAATTTACCCAATTTCTTTACTCTTATCATTCAAGATCATTTTACAATTGTTAAGTAAGAACCTAATCCAATTACCTTTGATTAGACCTCTGGACATGACAAAACCTTTAGCACCAAATTTCAATCCAAAGATATTTTGTGAATATCATCATACACCTAGGCATAACATAGAAAGATGCATGTCTCTTAAATATCAAGTGTAAGACCTCATTGATTTTAATAACATCCAATTGGATTATGTTAATGATAAAAGGAAACAAGTCTATAGCTCCACTTAATCAAAATTTGAAAATTTTCACAAACCCGATACAAAATTATACATCTAACTTTACGGAAGCTTGAGATGATAATGATGATGAGAACTATCTAAATGATATGATTAATACAATAGATGTAGTGCCCCTCTGAATTGACCCTTATGGGCATTCGAGTAAGTGTTTATTTATGATGTCATTGCTTAATTTGTTATTGAATTACGTGGTGAACTTAACTTTTAAAATGGATTTGTGTATTCAATTAATAAAATTAGAAATGGTCACTATATAATTTAAATAAATTTGGAATTAAAATTTAGATAAATTAATTTTGGGAAATAGAAAATAAAAGGGCTTATTACCAACTAAATAAATTATTGAGTTTTATTAAAAGTATTGATTTAAATTATAATTAATAATAATTGATAAATATTTTGAGAAGATAATTATCAAATATGTAAATTAATGTGATTTTAAAATAAAGTAAAATAGTGTTATAATGGAGTGTTTTAATGAATAAATAGTAAAAGAAAATAAAAGAATAGAAAGGCTCGCATGCAGGCACATGCACAACTTCGTTGAGATCGGTGAGAAAGGAAAATTGTTGCCTATTGGAGTTTTTTTGAGTTTTAATTGGATTTTTGTTTTCGGGGAGTGGAAAAAGGGATAGATTTGAAATTAAGGGTTCATGTTGTTTTAAATGAAGACTGGGGGCTTCACTAATTGGTAAATTTAATATGTAGTGACTGAAAAAGAAAAAGAACGTGTGGGTTTTTCTTTTGAATCTTCATCAGATCGTAGTTTAAACATTGAGGAACAGGTTAAGGATGAATCGAAAGAAGTTCTTTGGATGAGATAACAAATCGAAGATCTCCATTGAATATCTTAATGGCCCTCCCTCGTGATGTTTCTTCAGTTAGGGTAAAATTTAATAGCGTTCAAGGTATTCTGGATATGCTTTTCAATGTTGCTGCAAGGGCCAAATCGCACTTTAAAGTTGGGTTGGCTGCACTCCTTCTCAAAGAGGACGACGGCACTCAGGATCTTGATCTCATCGTCGGCACCATGGTAAGTAACAAAAATGAAAGAACTTACATGTTTGACATTTTTAAGGGGAAAATATTTTATCTCAAATCATTGTTTTGATGACTATATTTAAGCACCTTGCATTTCAATCTTAGCCTCTTCCACAACGTCTTTTGTGTTAAGGATAGGTCGCTACCATCCTTGAGAAAACATCGCTTCGTGGTATTCTGTCAAACTATTTGTATACCTTATCCATGCTTCTCATTTCCGTAACCATATCTGCTAGTGCAGTTTGTCTTTTGCCTTGCTTCTAAATTATTGAAGTGTAGGCTTATTTTTAACATTGTTTCATTTAGCATCACCAATAATCTCCTCAGGAGCATTGTTACTAGCTACATCACCTCTTAGCATTTGCCTGAGAGTTTCTTTATCCTTTCCAAGGTTGCGCACCTCCTCATCACAGTCGTCCTTATCTTTTCTTTCCCTCGCTATTTCTGTGCATCATTTATAGTCTTGGCCCTATCGAATCATATCAATGGATTAATACAGGTCTGATAAATGATGCCTGCCGTTTGCATTTGCTTGAAAGTTTCTTAAGCCTTTTCAACAATCTTCTTGTGCGCGCCTATTACCCCTTCATCCCAAGTGATGAATTCTCTTTATGGTCTTCTTTCAAATAGATCTAAGCGGCGCGGCTTAACCGGCACACTCTAAGCTGGCTTGACTGCTTAGGTGGAAGATGTAGGCCCCTTTCCATTGTTAGCATCCGTCCCCCTCACCAGCGTCCGTTTCCGTCGCCGTTAACTTCGAATTCAAATTATTCCCGCGCGACATCTCGTGAAAGCATTTGACCGCATAAAACATTCAAACTCCCTAATTGTTTTAAACAAATGTTTGCTCCAGCAGCGATAGTGAAAGCTTCGAAACTATTATGGGCATCCATCAAATCAGAACAGAAGGGGAATTATTGTCACATATTACAGTTGGAAATGCTCGGTACACATTTATGCAAAATGTGGAAGCATAGACAAGGTACATGAACTATTTGACCGAATGCCTCAAAGAAATGTGGACTCATGGAATGATTTGATTGCAAGATATGCACGAAATACGTCTTTAAAAAAGGATTTAGAATCTTTCATCCAAATGCGATTGGCAGGTGTAAAACCAGACTCCGCAACCTTTACCAGTATCCTCCCAGCCTGAGTGAAAATGGGAGCTTTGGAACAGGGTATGGACAGCCATCACGGAGAGGAATTTTGTCAGATGTTGTAGCTGTAACTGCCCTGCTAGACGTGTATGCAAAGTAGTAGTCCCACAAATTTGAATAGAAAAAATAATAATTTAGATCATTACTCTACATCATTCAAATAGAGATATTTCACTTTTTTTTTTCCCTGTAACCTTTACAATAACATCTTTTTAAGTTCATTTGCTATTTTTATTTTTCAGATGCCGCTCTACTTTATCTTCTAGTTTTCATTTGTATTCAAGTTTATAGCATTTAAGTGTAGATTGATATTTATTTTAGTTTTATGTTACTTTGGATTAAAGTTTTAAATGTATTATTTAGTATATGACTACCTTCTTTCTTGTTGTGAGTGTGTTTTTCATTGAGTTTCTTTGTTATATGACTGGGTATATTATCGCTTGGGACCTTGCATTACAGTTGTATCAAATTTGATCTTAGAACCTGATGTTTAGTTTGTGGAGAGGTGAAAGCATCACATGGAAATGACTAAAGTTTGCTACTAAGAGATTTCTATCCTCCATAAAATTTGAGGATGGGTAAAAGGTAGTGTGGATGTCCTCGATTGTTGGTTATTGTGTAGGTGGGGTGTGCATTTTGTTATAAGAAAAGTGTTGAACAATGAGAGAGTAAAAAATAAAGGAATTATTGTGAGTAAATGAGGAAGGAACTAAGCACTTAAAATATAAACTCAAGAAATAAGCTCATGAAGAAGATCTTCAAACCTAAACATGACTTAGGCTTTGTCCCTTAACAACGAGGCTTTGATGGGTTTCCTGAACTTATAATTTACATTAATGATTGATATCTTCAATCTCAGTCCTAAATTAGAAAAGAATATGAAGGATCTAAGTCCATTCTTTGACTATGTGACATTACACACTACCCACACACAGACACAATGGCATTACAATGAAGTCTTAAGACACTAATGATAATGATTCCCTTCAATATACAACTAGCATTATAAAATCCTAGTAAAATATTTTTAAAAAGGTTGTTAATCCTCCAAGGGATGATGCAACTCTAATTGAATTTCAAGTATTGTAAATGGAGTGGGATGCTTATTAACCATTCATAAATCAATGTTAAAATACTTGAAATTCGTTTGAAAGTAAAACACAACTTAATTACATGTAAGCACTAAGGATCCAAACTCAACTTAAGGTCCATATTATCTAGCTACTAAACTTAATATTGTTAGCTTGCAAGACAATAGTACCAAGTTTTATACAAGAATATAAAGATCATCAATTTTTCAATTTTCCATCAAATGACCATGTGACAATCTCTAGGTCCTATTAGTATTAGTTTCAATGCTTAGTACCCCATGTACCTATAAAAATTGAATAGGTTCAACCTATGAGTTTACTATGAATAATGCATATAGTGTATAAGTTGTGACCAACCTTTAATTAAATCATTTATATAAGGGATTAGATTTCACTTCATTTTTCCCACTATAAGATCAAGGTTTCTAAAATTCTAGGGATAATCTAATCATATAGTCTATTTTTCCACTTGGACAACATCACAACAAAGCATATCATTTCATGGAATGATGACAAGGTATATAGACTTGGCCATCTATTAGTCTTTACATCAAATTCTTGTCAAGTATTTAATTAGTTATATGCCTTATTCATTTCATTCATTATAGAGAGTTGGCTATCACACATAGGATCCACTAGACTTGAGCTAGTTGAATTCCTTCCACAAGATCTTATATATTGAATTAACTAGACTTACATTTACATATATAAATAACTACAACAAGTCCAATGGGGAAAAGCACAAGTTAATAGTTGAAACACCTAAGCAAGCCAACACCACCTAGCTATAACTAACATTACCATCATTCTACACTCATATAATGGCCATCGTTCGACATCTATAAATCTACTAAGCTTATCAATATTGACCGCAAGAGTGACCATGTATGTCTAGTCTCCCTTAATGAGTGGTTATACAACATAATGAGGCCTTAAATGAAATTAATTATTTCTTAGTTCTTCTTCTTACCATGCAAGACCTAGGGTACTAATCACAAATACATCCATTTGTTAGCTAATGTGTTTTAGAACAACACATGTAAAGAATAAAAACTCATGGGAATTGATCTACTAGATTCAAAACTATAAGAACTATTGGATTTCATCATACAACTTCTTGATTATGGGATTCTACCCAAGTACATACCTCAATATAGGCTTCACTAGATCATTCATTCTCTTTCTTTCATACTTAAATCCTTTGAGTGATCAACACCCTTCTTACACACAAATATCATTAAATTAGTAACCTTCGGTAACTAGCCTATGTTAATACTTATATGGTTTTTGAATCCTCTATTCCTTAGCTTTTATTTGTCAAGTTTGTAGGTTCATAAAATTATTTAAATTTCTAAGATCTCTTCATGATCTTGAATTATTTCATTCTCTCAAGGTTTCTACCCATACATTTTCAATGGTTTTTAATCACTTATATATTTTCAATTTTATCATGATATAATATGTCATTGAATGTTCTTGATGTATGTAGAATAGAAAATAAACCTTTTGTAATCATGGTATTTTATTGTGGAGCGGGATCCACTTATTCTTTTGGAATATTTTGATTTTTCTTTGAAAGCCATGTGGAAGTAGTATCTTCAAATAAGGTGGCATTGGGATTGTTTAAATTTGCTTCCTTATTCTTCTTTAGAGCTAGAGCATAAATATGAAATTTTCCTTGTTTTCATATATACAGAGGAATGGAATTATCGTTTTCTTGCTTTATTGGTAGAGAACAAGGGTTATAAGTTGGATTTTGTGCTTAGAAGTATTAGGGGGCAGTGTAAAGGGCTTCACATGCTCCCTATTTTTCCTTTATATTAACTTTTTATTTGTTCTTTGTCATAGATTTATTTGGTATACTTAATACATTATATCTTTGTATTCATAAGAAACAACTATTTAATGTCTCTTACTCTTACAATCATAATAAATGTCCTTGAGGGTGTCCAACATATTTTTCACCTGTGAAATGACTTGACTATAAAATGTAATCATAATCATTTGAATCATGTGGCATATCTTGGAAGTATTGAAATCATCATGAGAATGATTATGTTAGTAGTATGTGATACAAAATTCTAAATGTAGTCATTATAATTGCAATCATAGAGAACAACATATAATTTTTTTATCAATATAGTAGGGTAGTGGAAAATGCCAAAAGCTATACCTCCCAGCAAGTCCAAACACCATCAAATTAATGTAAAGTATATAGACATGTATGTAGAGAACAAAGCTCCAAATCTCAACTAATAATATTAGATGGATTATAATCATCTAATCTAGATTGTTCTTGTCTTATTTATGTGGTTCACAACCACCTTTAATGTTTTTAATTTTAGCATGATATGATGTCTTTGAATGTGCTTGATTTATGTAGAATAGGAGAAAGACCCTTTGTAGTATTTCTATTGTACTTGTGGAGTCAGATTCACTTGTTCTTTTTCAATATTCTATTTTTTCTTTGGAACTCATATGGAAGTAACACCTTTAAAAGAGGTGACAATGAGATTGTTGAAATTTTCTTTCTTATTCATCTTTGGAGCATAAGGAGGAAATCATCTTTTCTTTGGTACATATGAAGGAATGATATAATGTTATACTTTCTTTATTGGTGGAGGACATGATTTATAAGTTAGTTTTTGTTCTAGAGGAGTATTAGGAGGTAATGAAGAGAGCTTCATTTTCTCTTTATTTTCCTTGTTAACTTTTTCTTGATTCTTTTGTTACACACGCATTTGCTATAATTAATGAATTCTATCTTTGGTTTCATGAGGAGCTTCTATTTGATGTTCCTTACCTTTGCAGTCATAACATTCTTGAGAGTGACAACATAATTTTCAAGTTTGAAGTAATTGATTTGAAAATAGGTACATATGTATCTCTCGTCACTTTCACAATTTTCTCTTGACAAACATATTTTAGACATTGATGCATCATAAAGGGTATCTTGTTTAATTATTGTAATTAAGATCTTCTAAGTAAAATTCAAAATATAGTCAATGAAGGAATGATATGGAAAAATTCATCTACCCCCTTAAGCCCCATGTTAAGAGAAAATATATTACTCCCCAAAATGTCCACAAGAATGTCATTGGTTATGTTTAGAGCAAAACATAAATGTGTATAATTATCTAATGCTAAATTTTTAATTATATGAAATTCTTTTATGCATATGTTATACTAATTGCCTAGATCAATGCGAATACCTTCACATTATTGACCGTGAAGAAAACCATGACCATAAAGTGGACCACAATAATTGTGGTTTTGGATATCCTCATAAAATGAAATAATTGAAGTTACATAGCATAAGGTGAAATTTTATGAGTAATAGCTATAAATGTTTTTGTACAAGTGTGGGAAGAGGGACAAACATGCTTTATATCTATAGGGTCTTTATTCATATGTGTGTACATCATAGAATTAGTAGGATGATTGAATACCTATTAGTGCTCAATATTGTTAGAATGTGTATACAATGGAAAAATATTAGCATAAATTTTAAATTTTACTTTAGTGGAGAAGCCAAACAATTTCCCCCATCATTCACACCACTAACACAAATCACATTACTATCAATGAGACCTATGATTTTATGCTTGAATACCATACAAGTATGTGTATGGTTTTTGTTAACTCTATAAAAATTGTAGAAGAATTATTCATTATTTAACTCTTAGTTAATCCTCGAGAGGAATCCAATAGATTGATGTAATTAAGGCTAACCAAATTATTATGAAAGTTTGAAGAACATTACCCAATGGTTTGCTAAGCTTTGTAAATTTTAGGCCCTTAATGTTTGAATGATACAAAATTAGATGTGGTAGACATTTGATTGGAACCAGATTTAGATTCTTTCTTGTCATTTCCTTTTTGAAATGTATTGTTCTTTTGACATCTTGAAGGGTTGGAGGAAGTGAGGGAGGCCCCATAATTCCAACCATTAGATTCAACTAGTTAAAGTTCAAGATTTTTTACATGAACACACAAATTTTACCACATAAATATTGAAAGCTAATTCTATTGTCATTAGTAGACTCTTTAGAAACATTTAATTAAACTTGTTAGTTGCTTCTAAAACCATATTGGCATATAAGGGTTGTAAGAAAGTGCTAGCTAGCTCATCAAAATAATGGATAGAAATAGGAGCTAAGGATTAAAAGTATTCAAGGGCATAGTCCTTAGGGTTCATGGAAATAATTTAGGTAAGACCTTTTCATATGAAATATCTAGACATGTATCATTGAAAGCTCATAGACAAACATTGTAACCACCTTTTCCATAATATAACTCAAATATAGCTACAATAAAGCCAATGAGCAATGGGTGTGTAATAACCTCAAATGAAAAAGGTGTGCATTGTGGATCTGATTATATGTAATAGAGTCAGAGCTACAATTTTATTCTTAAATTCAGCAAACTACTTCACTAGTGTATTGAAGGTTTAGAAGTGCGGGTAGTAGTGGTATGAGAAGTATGGGCAAAATGGGGTATGCTTAAAGGGAGTGAGAGGTAAGAGGAATGAAATGGTAATGGAAGAAAAAATCACACTATAAATGTGCAGTTTCTATAGGATGACAAGGAGAAATGGTAGAAGGAATATTGGTAGTACTTCTATAAGTGTGAGTAAACACTATTCAACTTTAAACTTAGAACTCTAACTTAGACATAGATCATCACAATTTAATAACATCACAAATCGCACACATAATACACATCTAAAAAATAATTATTTAACTAGATTCAATGTAAACATATACCTTATCTAGACCTTTCTCAACTCCCTTAAACTCAGAGCAGTTGCAACTACCTTTGAGAAAACCCCTCTATCATTTATGCTTTGATGGATGTCCATACCCTATTCCAAAACTCTCATTTGGCATAGGCTGAGAAAGGTTGTAGAGTCTAGCTTTACACTTGCCAATTGCATTTGGTTGCAAAGTCTTCAAAGCCTTTTCGACAAATCCATTTTGTTAATATCCTACAATTAGGGCGTTCCATGAGAACATGTTTCTTTGAGGCATTATGTCAAAGTTCCACATTTTGCATATCCTGCAATCATGGCTTTCTGTCAAACAGTTTGTGTGCCTTGTCTATGATTACACTTTCTGCATACACGTCGAGCAGCGCAGTTGCAGCTACAACATCTGAAAAAAATCCTCTATTTTTGATGGATGTCCATACCCTGTTCCAAAGCTCCCATTTTCGCACAAGCTGGGAGGATGCTAGCAAAGGTTGGGGAATCTGGCTTTACACCTGCCAATCACATTTGGATGAAAGCTTCTAAATCCTTTCTGACTGACGTAGTTTGTGCATATCCTACAATCAAATCATTCCATGAGTCCACATTTCTTTGAGACATTCAGACAGTTCATGTGCCTTGTCTATGCTTCCACATTTTGCATAAATGTCTACCCGAGCATTTCCAACTGTAATATGTGACAATAATCCCCCTTCTATTCTGTTTTAATGGATACCCATAACTGTTTCGAAGCTTTCACTATCGCCATTGCAGCAACCATTTGTATAAAAAAATTATGGAGTCTGAATGTTTTATGCGGTCAAATGCATACACGGGACGTCAAGCGGGAATAATTTGAATTGAAGTTAACGGCGACGGGAACGGACGTTCGCAAGAGGAACGGATGCTGACAATTGGAAGGGGCCCACATCTGCCACCTAAGCGGTCAAACCAGCTTAGAGTGTGCCGGTTAAGCCGCGCCGATCTAAGCTTGGCTCTCACACCATAGTTATGTCATTAGCCTCCTCCTCCTGGGGTGTATATCATTGTCCTTTCAGCTTGCGCTCAGAGTAGGAATTTGATGGAGTTGTATTACAAATTATTATTTAGTGATGTTGTGTATTGGCTGGTTACTTTGTTTGTCTATGAGAAAATATGTAGGGTGATAATTCCACCGCTGTCCTCCTCCTCGTCAAACTTTCCCTCTCCTCTCAACGAAGTTCGATAGTCATTCCTGCTACTGCTATTCATGATAAGTCTAGCCATGCATTACAGTAGTATTTGGAACCCGCCTTTCTGATTTGCATCTTTAGTTATCGACATGTATGTTTATATTCAGTTGTACATTGCTTTTAGATGAATGCAGATATATTTATATATAAGCCACTCTATTTGAACTAACCTTATATAAATTGCAGTAGAAACTTATTCATAATATGTCGATGTCTTGGGAAAATAAACATTGTATTTTGGACTTAATGGGTAGTTGTCAAAGATGATGTATGGTAATGAAATCTTGTAAATGTTAGGGGTTCACTTCCCTAGCTTTGTTCATAGACTTTTGTTTATAACTACCACTTTAAATAGAGCAATTCATGTCTTTATATGAGTTTATCTGGAGATAATGGTAATTTAAATAAAGCTTTAACAGAAAAATAAATATTTATAAATACATATATTTAAGAGTACTTGTTTAATTATTCATCTTCTATATTCTTTAACAAATCTTATTTAAGTGAATATAAAATGTATATATATATATAGTCATTCGTGTGTGTGTGTGTTTCAGAGAGTTCGTTAAGTATATATATATGTTCATAAGTATGTTTCTTGTAAAGAGTATCCTATTGCTTTTATATATATGTCAAATTAAGTAGATGAAGAAGTTGGATATTCTGGAATCAATGATGGAAGATTAGAGTATATATAAAAAAGAGTATTTTAGAAGATTACATTAGTTCGCATAATGTTAAGTTAGACAAATTTACTATTATAAATTATTATGTGTGGAATATTGGTTTATTTATATTAACAATAGAATGAATTATTTGTAGAGTCCCATTAATAATGGTAAATAGTTTGATTGTAGATTCTTTCCTTATAATGGATTTAGTGGAAATAATGATCTTTTTTTTATAAAGGTGTTAATAAAGAATGGTTCCCCTCTGAGCTAAAAATTGTATAGAGAATAGTTACTTCTGTATTTCAAATGTTAGAAAAGAACGTTCTCTTGATTTTAAAATTAAATGATTATATTAAATAATGAAAATTGGTAATCATTAGGCTATTAGGGAAAATATTTATGCCTTTTTATAAATGAATAAGTTCTTACTTGCAATAGTGAAATTAGATAGTCTTATAGTTAAAATAGGGGGGGGGAGCTTTATTAAGTAGAATATCTTTGATAAATTGAGTGTTTAACTGTTATAGTTAAGAAGAAAACTTGTGTTATAATGTAGTGTTGATGGAATTAGTTTATCCTTTTAAATGTGACTTCTTTTATAATCATTTAATGGATGATTTGTTAAATTATGTGGACTTCATGTTTGCATTAATTAACTATGGGGTTGCTTTACATAATGTGTTTAATGTAGAATTTTGGGTGAATTTGGTTATTGTGGGTGTTATTGTGCAAGTTGAATTCTTACTTGAAATGTTTATTGTTTGCTTGAGAATATTTTTTGGATTGGTTGTTCGTGTGGATTTATTGGGTTGTCTCTTGATTGAGTGGTAAATCGGTTTAATACTATTGTCGTCACGGTCAATGGTTCTATTTGAGATGTTTATGAGTTAATTGTAAGTTCGTTGAGTAATGTGTCGTTGAGTATCCCGTGAGGAGAAAATAGAGGTCTCCCTTGGATGCCCAGTTGATTTTGTATCGAATTTGATTGTGAAGATTTCATTAGGATGTTGCCACTCACTACTTTATACTTGTTGAATTGTTAATTGTAGATTGAAAATAGTTCTTTGAGATCTTGTTATTGTTGTCATTTCTTTGATGGGGAACCCTTGTGCTAGTATTTTGACAGTCTTCCAGAGGTTAGAGGGGATATCGGTTTTACTTGCAAGAGTTGGTATGGGGGCCAGCGACCTGAGAGGATCCGCCTTGGGTAACCCATATCAAGCCTAGAGTATTTATTGGAATTTTATGTTGTTTCACCCAGAAGTGGGTGGTTTCATGATTTTGTGATTTTGATGATGCTTGAACTTTACACTTGGATTGTGTTTATGTGGGTTTGAGCCTTGCATAGTGTAAATGATTTATTATAGAGATCCTGTGTGAGTTGTTGCTTGCCTCATTTTATGTGCATATCTATATGGTTTTTCTAGTTGTGCAAGTAGGCTTTCCCCATTTTTGTTTATGGGATTTTGTTGTTAGTTGGGGGAGTGGCTCTTAGTGGGGGCCGACGCGCAAAGTGGCTAGTCTAGGATAACGCATTGTGAGTTTAATCAAGAGATAAGATAATTAATTAATTAAGGGGTTGGGTCTAGTATTTCACATTAATTCAGATAATGCAGCCTCACTCATGGGCCCAAGTGCTCATTTAGGCTTGGGATGAGTGGGAAGGCCTGGAATGGGAAGGTCAGCTACCTTGCCTCTACATAGTAATTTTGCAAGGTATGTTGATCCTGCATAGCGGCATGGGGGTTCAATGGCTAGTAGAGGTGGCCAGGGAGATCTATTAGCCTAGGAATGTTACACTAGGGTAACCCATAGAAACTATGCAATTACACTCCACCCTTAGGCACTCATGCTTTCTTGTTGGTTCAATTTCATGTTCTTGTACCTCTGGAAACAGCTATATCTTATGTTTGTTGAGGCAATTGTTTCTTGATGATTGTTGTTGAAGCCTCCTTTCAGTTATTTAGTGTTGCTCTATAATATTGGCAATTAGTTTTTGTTGGAATTTTCATCACTTTTGTTGTGGTTATGAGTTGGAAATGTTATGGGTTGTTATCTTGTGTTGTTGTTATCCTTGTTATCTATTGGTTCACATGACTTTTGGTTTAGGATATTTCCTATCAACTCCTAGTACAAGGGGTGGACTTTTGGGTCCATGTAGTCGGTTGCAATGTGCTATGCACCCCATTGGGTACCCATCTGAAGATCCAGAAGTATAGAGTTGTTCTTCATGCAGTGACTCCAGGGATGCACCAGAGTTGGATCCAATCTTCATGTTGGAACTCATTCTTCTTGTTGTAACTTTCCATGTTATTGTACTATTCCCATTGATGTTCGGAAGTACCATTGTATTGATGTAATCCTTGAACGGTGCAATTTCATATTCCAACTATGATGTACTTGGCTACTCTGATTGATCATTGTAATGTGTATATATGTACCCTTGATTATGTTATATGTTTATTTGTTAATGGATGCACATTTTTTGCTTATGCTATATATTGGGTTCACAATGTAATCTTGAGATTCGTTATGGAGTGGGTTCATGTTTAGTAATGCTATCACGTGTACCCTAGAGGACGTAGTTGATATTGCATTGGTTTAATTGCATTACATGTATTATATGTTAATGTACCTTTCATGTTATGTTTTACTTTAAAAAAAAAAATTGTACTATAAATGTTAGATGCATTAGTTCCTTTGGGGCTGCATGGTGGGGCGTTACATCATGGTATCAGAGCATATGTTCATACACTGGGCACTATGAGCCCATTATGTTAACCTTACGTTTAGAATTTTGAGTTTGGGATTTTTTTATTTACGCTTTTGTCGTTCTTGCTTAGCAATCTAAGTTTCTCCCTAGTTGGTGTCAGTCTAATGGTGTAGAAAACCAGTCTAAAGGATATGACCCTCAGTGTAGTGTGCAATACACCAATATTCTTCCTACCAAGGAATGCATTATGGATCTTTGTGTTTTCATGTGATGTGAGATCTGTGTGTGAATGTGCTAGGTATGCGCTAAATTTGCAATTTTGTATTTTTGAGTGACGAGTTGCATTTTTCTTGAATCTAAGGAGGTGTGAAATTTTGGTCTTTTGTTGGAAATGTTGTGAAAATTTGTGTAGAATAGTGAATAAAGTGGATTTCCTTGTGTAAAAATGATGAAGTTTAACAAAAATATGTGCTTGGGTGGATAATTATGTTGTGTTTTTATGGAAGTGTAGCATTTCGAGGGTAAAGAATTAGCTTGACTGATTGGTACTAATGTCTTATGTTTCCACCTTAGTTTGTGGTTTTTAGGTAGTTGACTTCAAATCTTGAGGATCAAGGTAATTAATTGGTTACGTTTAGCATGTGGATTTAATACAATGTGGCATATGATTAGTAGTTGTATAGATGATTGTTTATGATGTTTCACTAATGGTAGAGTGTAAGAAGCATGATGTCGTATCACTCATTCATGAGAGACATACGACACGGTGATTCCCTCTACACTAGGTTGATTTGATATATATATATGTTGTATAAAATGTTTTCTTTTATGCAAGATTGCAAGTACCTAGCCTTGACTCCACCCGCACTATCAGGACTAGGTGAGCATCATAAATCATAGTGGAAATGACATGGAAAAATAGAGTTGACAAGAAATTTCTGCATCCTTGTTCTTCACCCTATCCCTATGTTTAACAATGTACTCTGTTTGCAACCCCGTCACCATTCTTGGTATTATTCCCTTTCTTTTGAGTCATTTAACATTAATTGCCTCTTTTATGACATTTAATTGTTGAAATAGTTGATGAGTTTATGGCATTGTTGTGCTTATGATTGCATATGTTATAACTTGTGACTTCCAAGAGTAAGTTGAAGCCTAGAGGGGAGAATGTAGTGCCCCTCCGAATAGACCCTTCTAGGCGTTCGAGTAAGTGTTTATCTGTGATGTCGTTGTTTAATTTGTTATTGAATTACACTGTGAACTTAACTTTTAAAATGGATTTGTGGATTCAGTTAATAAAATTAGAATTAATTACTATGTAATTTAAATAAATTTGGAATTAAAATTTAGATAAATCAATTTTGGGAAATAGAAATAAAAAGGCTTATTACCAACTAAATAAATTAATCAGTTTTATTAAAAGTATTGATTTAAATTATAATTAATAATAATTGATAATTATCTTGAGAGGGTAATTATCAAATATGTAAATTAATGTGATTTTAAAATAAAGTAAAATAATGTTATAATGGAATGTTTATGAATAAATAGTAAAAGAAAATAAAATAATAGAAAGGCTCACATGTAGGCACATGCACAACTTCGTTGAGATTGGTGAAAAAGGAAAATTGTTGCCTATTGGAGTTTTTTTGAGTTTTAATTGGATTTTTGTTTTTCGGGGAATGAAAAAAAGGGATAGATTCAATTAAGGGTTCATGTTGTTTTAAACGAAGACTGAGGGCTTCACCAATTGGTAAATTTAATATGTAGTGATTGAAAAAATAAATAACGTGCAAGTTTATCTTTTGAATCTTCATCGGATCGTTGTTTAAACCATTGAGGAACAGGTTAAGGATGAATTGAAAGAAGTTCTTTGGATGAGATAACAAATCAAAGATCTCCATTGAAAATCTTAATGGCCCGCTGTCGTGATGTAGCTGCCACCAATTTCTTCAGTTAGGGTAAAATTTGATAGCATTCAAGGTATTCTAGATCTACTTTTCAATGTTGTTGCAAGGGCCAAATCGCACTATAAAGTTGGGTTGGTTGCACTCCTTCTCAAAGAGGACGAGGGCATCTCGAGCTCATCATCGACACCAAGGTAAGTAACAAACTTGAAAGAAATTACATGTTTAAGATTTTTAAGGGGAAAATATTTTATCTCAAATCATTGTTTTGATGAATGTCTTTAAGCACCTTGCATTTCAGTCTTAGTCTCTTCCACAACATCTTTTGTGTTAAGGATAGGTCGCTACCATCCTTGAGAAAACATTGCTTTGTGGTATTCTGTTCAAACTATTTGTATACCTTATCCATGCTTCTCATTTCCGTAACCATATCTTCTAGTGCAGTTTGTATTTTACCTTGCTTCGAAATTATTGTAGTGTAGGCTTATTTTTTAGATTGTTTCATTTAGCATCAGCAATAATCTCCTCAGGAGCATTGTTACTAGCTGCATCGCCTTTTAGCATTTTCCTAAGAGTTTCTTTATCCTTTCCAAGGTTGTGCACCTCCTCATCACAACCGTCCTTATATTTTATTTGCCTCGCTATTTCTACACATCATTTAAAGTCTTGGCTATATCGAATCATATCAATGGATTAATACAGGTCTAAAAAATGGTGCCTACCGTTTGCATTTGCTTGATATTTTATTAAGCCTTTTTTACAATCTTCTTGTGCATGTGTATTAGCCCTTCATCCCATGTGATGAATTATCTTTATGGTCTTCTTTCAAATAGATCTACTTTCGGCTCTCACGCCATAGTTATGTCATTAGCCTCCTCCTCCAGGGGTGTATGTCGTTGTCCTTTCAACTTGCACTCAGAGTAGGAATTTGATGGAATTGTATTACAAATTATTATTTAATGATGTTGTGTATTGGATGGTTACTTTGTTTGTCTATGACAATATCTATAGGGTGATAATCCCCCCGATGTCCTCCTTCTCATCAAACTTTCCCTCTCCTTCTCTCATCGAAGTTCAATAGTCATTCCTGCTATTGCTATTCATGATAAGTCTAGTCATGGATTACAGTAGTATTTGGAACCTACCTTTCTTATTTGCATTCTTTAGTTATTGACATGTATGTTTATATCTAGTTGTACATTTCTTTTAGATGAATGTAGATATATTTATATATAGGCCACTCTAATATTTGAACTAACCTCATATAAATTGCAGTAGAAACTTATTCATACTATGTCGATGTCTTAGGAAAATAAACATTGTATTTTGGACTTAATGGGTAGTTGTCTAAGATAATGTATGGTAATGAAGTCTTGTAAATGTTAGTCGTTATCTACCCTAGCTTTGTTCATAGACATTTGTTTATAACTGCCACTTTAAATAGTGCGATTCATGTCTTTATATGAGTTTATCTGGAGATAATGGTTATTTAAATAAAGCTTAAATAGAAAAATAAATATTTATAAATACATATATTTAAGAGTACTTGTCGTTTAATTATTCATTTTCTATATTCTTTAACAAATCCTATTTAAGTGAATATCAAATGTGTGTGTGTATATATATGTGGATTCATTCATGTGTGTGTGTTTGAGAGAGTTTGTGAAGTATATATATATTTGTTCGAAGTATGTTTCTTGTAAAGAGTATCCTATATATATATATGTCTAATTAAGTAGATGAAACAAAGAGATAGATAATTTAGAAGTTGGATATTCTGGAATCAATAATGGAAGATTAGAGTATATAAAAAAGAAGAAGAGTATTTTAGAAGATTACATTAGTTCACAAATGTTAAGTTAGACAGATTTACTATTAGAAATTATTATGTGGAATATTGGTTTATTTATATTAAAAATAGAATGAATTGTTTGTGGAGTCCCATTAATAATGGTAAATAGTTTGATGGTAGATTCTTTCCTTATAATGGATTTAGTGGAAATAATGATATTTTTTTTTATAAAGGTGTTAGTAAAGAATGGTTCCCCTCTTAGCTAAAAATTGTATAGAGAATTTAAAATGTTAGAAAAGAACTTTCTCTTTATTTTAAAATTAAATGATTATATTAAATAATGAAAATTGGTAAACATTAAACTATTAGGGAAAAGATTTATGCATTTTTATAAATGAATAAGTTCTTACTTGCAATACTAAAATTAGATAGTCTTATAGTTAAAATAGGGGGGGGGAGCTTTATTGAGTAGAATATCTTTGATAAATTGAGTGTTTAAGGGTGATCCCACAATAGTGGTTTACAATTTTTGGTCAAACTGGACACTGAAATTATTTTTTAAAACTAAATCTTCACATTCGGACACCTATAGCGGCTAAACCGTGAAGAATTTGAAGATGATGTAAACTAGAGTCTCGTCACATTTTGTCTGTAGATTCTAAAATATTTTTATCCAAAATTTTGGAATCAGATTCCAATTCTTTTTCCATCTCCCACAAAACTGGTTTTTTTCAAAAACAACATTTTTAAAAAGTGACACAACAGTATAATGCATAAATTTTTTTCCATGAAGGATAAAATTCTAATTCTTTCGAATTTAGATTTGTAACTCTTGATATCTAGTGCTTCCACTTGGTTAGATAGTTTTTTATTGAATATTTTTTCTTTAATCAAGTTTCAAAGTCAAACCAATTACAATTTAGACATAGCACTACTGTATAATGCATAACTTTTTTGTATGTATCAAATTCAATTTTTTTTTTTGGATCAAGGACTTCAATATCTGGTGCACTCATATTTTTCAAATTTTTTTTTGATAATCTGCTATTTTTCCACATGTGCGAACAAAGACCTTCATTTTCGATGAAAACCTATGTTTAATAAAACTAAAAAAATAAATACATAATAAAACTAAAACATATTAAAATTATATTCATTAGATAGCTCGTTTTGAGGACTACTTGATTCCAGTTGGGTTGGTTAATATTCCTCCATTTTCATCCTCAAACTGAGCTCTGAAGTGCCAAAATTCAACTTTTTTTTGTCTTAGGGGGGATGAGGAATAAAGGGGGTTCGAACAAACCCCTATTGGTTTGAGTGAACCAATAGGGGTTTGCTCGAACCTGGGTTCATTTGAACCCCCCTTCTATAAGGGGTTTTGATGGATTTTTTGGCGGGAAAGTATTAAGAGGGTTCAGCCGAACCTAGGTTCTACCAAACCCCTAGTTGGTTTGGTCGAACCAATAGGTTTGTACGAACCCCTAAAATCAAGTTTTTTGCCTTGCATTCATCTTTTGTGTGTTTTCCTTCCTCACTTCAATCGTAAACCGCTATTGTGGCTTCACTGTTAACTGTTATAGTTAAGAAGAAAACTTGTGTTGTAATGTAGTGTTGATGGAATTAGTTTATCCTTTTAAATGTGACTTCCTTTATAATTGTTTAATGGATGATTAGTTAAATTATGTAGACTTCATGATTGCATTAATTAACTATGGGGTTGCTTTACATAATGTGTTTAATGTATACTTTTGGGTGAATTTGGTTATTGTGGGTGTTATTGTGCAAGTTGAATTCTTACTTGAAATGATTATTGTTTGCTCAAGAAGATTTTTGGATTGATTGTTTGTATTGATTTATTGGGTTGTCTCTTGATTGAGTGGTAAATTAGTTTAATACTATTGTCGTCATGGTTGATGGCTTTTATTGAGATGTTTATGAGTTAATTGTAAGTTCGTTGAGTAATGTGTGGTTGGGTATCCTGTGAGGAGAAAATAAAGGTCTCCATTGGATGCTCGGTTGATTTTGTATCAAATTTTATTGTGAAGATTTCATTGGGATGTTTCCACTCACTACTTTATACTTGTTGACTCATTAATTGTGGATTGAAAATAGTTCTTTGAGATCTTGTTATTGTTGTCATTTCTTTGATGGGGAGCCCTTATGTTAGTATTTTGATAGACTTCTAGAGGTTAGAAGGGATATGGTTTTTACTTACACGAGTTGGTATGGGGGCCGACGACCTTAGAGGATCCGCCTTAGGTAACCCATATCAAGAGTGAAGTATTATTGGAGTTTTATGTTGTTTCACCTGGAAGTGGGTGGTTTCATGATTTTGTGATTTTGATGATGGTTGAACTTTACACTTGGATTGTGTTTATGTGGGTTTGAGCCTTGCATAGTGGAAATGATTTATTATAGAGATCTTGTGTGAGTTGTTGCTTGCCTCGTTTTATGTGCATATCTATATGGTTTTGCTAGTTGTGTAAGTTGGCTTTCCCCGTTTGTGTTTATGGGATTTTTTTGTTAGTTGGGGGAGTGGCTCTCAGTGGGGGTCAATGCCCGAAGTGGCTGGTCCAGGATAACCCATTGTGAGTTTGATCAAATGATAAAATAATTAGTTAATTAAGAGGTTGGGTCTAGTATTTCACATTAATTCAGATAATGCAGCCTCACTCATGGGCCCAAGTGCTTGTTTAGGCTTGGGATGAGTGGGAAGGCATAGAATGGTAAGGTCAAGTACCTTCTCTCTGCATAGTAATTTTGAAAGGTATGTTAATCTTGCATAGTGGTGTGGGGGTCCGACGGATAATAGAGTTGGCCAGGGAGATCCGATAGCCTAGGAAGGTTATGCTAGGGTAACCCATAACACCTATTTGATGAAACTCCACCCTTAGGAACTCATGCTTTCTTATTGGTTTCCCTTTGTGTTCTTGTACCTCTGGATTTAGTTGTATCTTATGTTTGATGAGGAAATTATTTCTCGATGATTATTACTGAAGCTTCCTTTCAGTTATTTAGTGTTCCTCTATAATATTGGAAATTGATTTCTATTGGAATTTTCATCACTTTTTTTGTGGTTATGAGTTGGAAATTTTATGGGTTCTTATCTTGTGTTGTTTTAATCCTTGTTTTCTATTGGTTCACTTGACTTTTGGTTTAGGATCTTTCTTGTCAACTCCTAACATAGGGGGTGGAATTTCAGGTCCATATGATCGGGTGGAATGTGCTATGTACCCCATTGGGTCCCCATCTGAAGATCCAAAAGTGAAAAGTTGTTCCTCATGTAGTGAATCTAGGGATGCACCAGAGTTGGATCTAGTCTTGGTGCTGGAACTCATTCTTCTTGTTGTAACTTTCCATGTTATTGTACTATTCCTGTTGATGTTGGGAAGTACCATTGTATTGATGTAATCCTTGAATGATGTAATTTCATATCCTAACTGTGATGTACTTGGCTACTTTGATTGATTATTGTAATGTGTATAAATGTACCCTTGATTATGTTATATGTTTATTTGTGAATGGATGCACTTTTTTTTGCTTATGCTATATATTGGGTTCACAATGTAATCTTAAGATTTGTTATGGATTTGGTTCATGTTTAGTAATGTTGTCACATGTACCCCAAAGGACATAGTTGATATTGCACTGGTATAATTGCATTACATTTATTACATGTTAATGTACCTTTCATGTTATGTTTTACTTTAAAAAAAAAATGTGCCATAAATTTTAGATGCATTAGTTCCTTTGGGGTTGTGTGGTGGGGCATTACAATAGATGTTCAGAATCATAAGGGAAAAACCACTTGGTTACCTAGCATTTCTTTCACACATATTGATGCATCTATGCATGCACTAGATGGTCCTCTCTATATTTCTAGAAGTATTAGTGACAAACCTACACCTAGGATACTCATTTACCCTATGTGTTCATTGAGGAATTCTTGTTTTTGCATGAGCCTTATCATATTTTTATGAAAAACCAAAAGCATGGGTAAACATTAATGATGGTTTCAATCACCCTAGGATAGGTTTGATAACTATTCCACTCAAAGTTGGACTAAAATAATTAGATGTATTATTCTCCATCATCCCAACATTGAACCAAATTTGTGTGAAGCTAGGTTATCCATGGATACACTCCATGAATATAACTCTGTCAGTAATCCAAAAGTACATAAAGTTGTTATTTTAAAATAAAATATATATAGTGCATCATAGTGGTTTTAATCCTTTAGCTTCTCATGGAAAATTTTCACTACACTATTTTTGGCCTCAACCAATGGAACATATTAAGCCCTATGAGGATTTCTTTTTTAGGTCATATCAAAAATTTAAGGAAAAGTGCATAATATATTCATCCCTTAGTAATATCCCTGAGAATGATAGGGCTATGGTTGTTCCTCCCACTCCACAAGTTGTGGAATCAACCATTTCCAAAAAAAAATCCCTTCCAAGTACACATGTTATTTATGCTAGAGTTCCTCCACCAATATCATATAAAATACTAATAGATAATCACATGGTTACCTTTGTGCCACTAAAAGAAACAAATTTATAGACCTAAGGAGATAGTGGTTTCCCAACCCTAGATGGTCCCTTTAGGTCCTCCCCTAAGGGAAGAAAAGAGATAAATGGTTGAGAAACCCGCTATTACACCTTCAAAAATTAAAAAATGCACAAGAAGAAATGAAAATGTTAAAGGGAGTAGGTGTACACATCATGCTATTGCTTGTCACTTAGGAGAAAACAATAAAACAATACCTGATGATCACACACCTATGTAAATAAATAAAGATGACTTACAACTTTCACCAAAGCATGATAATACTAGTACGATAGTTGTTGTAGTCCCTTTGGCTAGTTGCCTGCCTTCCATATAAGATGGACAAAAATAAGATGTAGAATATTTTTTGTAGATTAGATTTCATGTAGGGAACTTCTTTGAGTTTTATTTATGTGCTATTTGTATTTTCTTGAATGTGATGTGATCTCCCATGTTTTGCTTCTTGGTGCATCTTTATGTTTGTGAGTTTTCTTTGGATGACCCTTGTTTCTCCATTAACACAATGATACAAAGAAAATGAATCTGTTGTGGCATTCATATACTTGTATCTCCATTCTTCTTCATGTTGTACATAATTTTGTTTTTTGTCTTTATTTTTTCCTTTTGGGGATGATGCAAGGCATTAAGACATTTAAGTCTCTTCCATGTTGATCCACAAGTTTTTTTGTTCTCTATGTATCATTTTTTCATGGTGTTCATAGTTCTATGCATATTTGGGGGAATGATGTCAATTATATTCTTATTTTTACTGTAGAAAAGATGTATACTAACCCCGGGTCCATGAATCCATGTATGAGTTCATCTTTTGTGTTGTTTGTGGCATTATATTAGGGGAAACCCCTTATCATGAGTTAGCTTCATTTCATACGAAGATATAAGATCGACAAATAGCATTCAAACATGAAGATTTCAAATATTCAAGTTCATGTGAACATGGTTTTTTCTTGTAAACGATATTGTGAATGAATTCAATTCCTTCCATTGTTCTTGCAACCATTAGATTGGAGAATTGATATGCAATATGGTAATATAGATTGACATATCAATAGAGTTCAATATCATATTGAATGATTTGGAGAAAGAATTTAATGCATTCAGGTTTAGGGTTTTGTAGACTGCCAAAATATCCAATAAATCAAATTTGAAATACCTAATGGTGGGTGGCTCAATGTGCAGATAGCTTGCTAAAGAAGCTTTTAGACTAGGTTAACCCTAACAAAAGCTTCAAAATAATTCAGACAGTTGTGCACATCTCAAGGTTGTGATTGTAGGTTAGTAAAGAAAACAAGACAATCAAAGAATTGTTAGGGTGTTGATGCTATTATAGGTAAGTAGAGAGTGAGGAGTCTACAAGTGTATTTAGGGCTAAAGAGAGTTATGTGTATGCAGTTGTGATAGTGAGGAAGAAGAGAGAGCAAGAAAAGAGGACAGTGAATGCACATGTAAAAATCCTAGACTATCATATAAAATATCTCCTATGAGTTACATTCAAGGTGAAGAGAGTATAAAGTGCAACAAGGTAGAACAAAAAATGTCCTAGGTGCATGATGCAATACAACAAATAGAACAAAATATGTTCTAAGTGCAGAGCTAGGAAAGGAGAGAAAGAAGAGAGTGTAGAAAGAGGAGAGAGAAAAGAGAGAAGAGTAGGAGCATGTGTTCTTGAGATTATAGTAATAATAGAAGAGAGGAGTAGGTTGTAGACACTGCAACAAATCATTGTGTAGTTGCAAATAAGATGCAACATTGAATTGTAAACAAAATTGTATTTTTTGTTATTATAAATTTGATTAGTTGGTGTCATTAGATAACTAAGTTGGTGATCAGTGTAGGGGATTGGAGTCTCCTTGGATTTGGTGCTTGGACCTTGGGTTCATGCCCTAAAATTTTTTAGGGAGTTGGTGCTTCCTTGGGTTGGTGCCCTAAACATTGTAACAAAACTTTATTTATGAGGCTGGATTAGGATAGTAGATCCTAGTAGCATTTCTCAGTGTGGTTTTTCCCATCTTGGGTTTTCTATGTACATAATGTGTTATGGTATTTTGTGTGTGTGCATTTGTATCTATCTATTTATTTAGTTAATCTACATAAAGTAATTTGAAGTTTAAAGAAGTAATCTACACTAAGTTTTTGAGAAATGAGTCTTAAAATCTACCGATTCACCCCCCTCTCAATAGATTTTTGTGTTCCAATAATTGGTATTAGAGCCCTAGGTTCCTTAGGAAAAGCTTTATCAACTTGAGTAGATCTTGGTAGAGTGAACAAAAAAATGGCTAATTAGGAGGGCTCATCTACAGAAGAAGTATCTCTCTTTGATGGATTAGACTATAACTGTTGGAGTAGAAAAATGAAGGCATATTTAAAATAATTAGGGTCTAATGTATGTATTTTAGTTGAGAAAGAATACAAGGCTTCTACTACACCTTCAACAACTAAGGTTGATAAGAAGGTGTTCTAAGATAATCCTAAAGCAACATATGCTATTATGATCAGATTATCTGATTCTATGCTTAACAAAGTCACACATTGTGAAACTATACATGAAGTTTGGAACAAGTCAAGGATGATATATGAAGATGAGAAAGTTGAATATACATTCATAAAAGAAGTTGCAACTAGAATAGAGGAAAAAAAGAATCCTCTTCTGAATCTGAAGAGTCCAATGAGGAGCAAGTTGATTTCATTAGAAGACAAAGGAGAGGCTCTTGAAAATGTAGAGGTAAATATGCTTACCTTTTTTCTAAATGCATTCATGATGAAAATTATTTAACTCTAAGCAAGAAAATGGTTGTAAGCAAGTGGATAAGAAGAATCTACACAATAAAAGAAAATAGGTTATCAATTTTTTTGGTAGTTCTGATGATGAAAATGAAAGTACCAGTGATATTGAGGGAATAAATACCTATCCATGGGTTTTGGTACAACATATGATGGAGAGGAAGATGTGGACCTTGAGGGTAAGCTCATCTGTGCTCTAGATGAGATTAAAGGTTTAAAGAGAGAAAACAAAGAAAAAAAATTGCATGCACAAGAGGAGATTGATAAGTTGAACAAGAGTCTTGAAGAGTCTAATTAGATGGTGCTCAACTGGAAGAATGAAGTGGAAGAAGAAAGAAGAGAAAAATATGTAGTTAAATCTAAACGACATTATAAATTAGAAGAGTGCATGAAGCTAGAAGTAGAAATAGTGCTCTTGAGAAGAGATTTAGAAAGGGCTAAAGAGTGGATTGAAAAAGGCCTGAAATTGAAAGGTGGCTCTAAGATATTAAATGAATTAGTGAAATCACAAAAGCTATCAAAACCCAAAGAAAAATATAGCCTTGGATTTGAGAAGGGAAAGAGTCCTACTAATGCTTTCATAAAATTATATGATAGATTTAAATAAAAAGGAAGATGTTGCACTAAGGAAGATAAATCCTGCACAAGCTATTCCAAATAAAAAGCCTTTGGAAATGGAAGATCAGGAAAGGGAACAATTGAGGTGAAGAAAGAAAAAGAAGAAATGAAGCCCATTGGTGATAAGAAGAGAGTTGAAGATGAAAAGAGACATGTTGAAAACAAAAAGAATAATCAATTAGTCTCTAATTATCAAAAGAAGAATCCCATAGTAGATAAGAAGGTGGAAAAATCTGTCACTAAACAATTGAAGAGAAAGCAACACACAAAGGGAGATGATGCAAATGGATCCATAGGAATGAGATACATCAAGAATCCAAATCAAAGAAGACCACCTCATCCCAGTCAGAGGAATATTATGACCAAGCATTGTCCATGTTTTAATGGTTACTATTATAGTTGTAATCAATTTGGTCATATGGAATGTGAATGTAGAGATTCACCTAGAAGGAGCACAAAATATGTAAATAAAAATTCATTTTCTCCTACTATAAATATGAAATTACTGTGCTACAATTGTAAAAAATTTGGTCACATAGGTAAGAATTGTAGACTAAATTTTGTAAGACCAATAACACATTATCATAAGAAGAAGAATTGTCCCCCAGAGTGAACAATAATTCACGTATTCATGATAAGAAGGTTGACAAGATAGAAAAGAAGAATAAGAAGGTGTGGAGATTGAAATGTCAGCAATAGGCACCAAATCTGGGTGCTTCTACCTTGCATCACTAATATGTAGTGATAGGGCATGGTTCCTGGGGGAGCTAAATTTGTATCTTATTCATCCTCGAAAATGTACAGGAAGATCAAGTCTAATGTGTCTTGTTTTTGAAAATTTCAATTGACTTGATGGTTGCAATGTAATTGTTACATTCTTTCTCTTTGAAATGCTCATTAGAGGGTAAGAACATCCATAGACAGTGGATAGTTAGCTATAGTAGTTGATATCAACAATTGGTATTAGTTATTGAAGAAAAAGTTGTGTAAATGTTCTAGTAAGAGAAATGCTTCTTTCTTGCAAGAAGAGGAGATATGGTTGAAGGGGTGCTATTCTATATATAGTGTTTTTAAATTGGTATTAGACCATGCTATAAATTGCTTTAGAATAGTCTAGTTGGTACAAATCCCAAAATGAAGCTCATGCTCAAGTATGCTGAGAAGAGAATGAAGTAAGGTCTTAGGGGGAGCTACTATTGGTATGTGCTTGATATTTTTATTTTGAGGATTTTCATTGCCTTAGTATGTGCTTAATATTTTTATCTTGCTTGCTGGAGGTGTTTTCCCCAAGTTGCATATTGAAAAACTTAAGTTTTGGGCCAAATCTAGGTTTTTATCCCATTTCTGGATTTTTCGGTCCATCCAGATTTTCCTGGATTTCATCCAAACTCTGGCAAATGGGTTTCAGTGTTGCTGTTCAAAGAATTTTGGTGTTTGCAAAATCCACTTGGGCCAGATTTTTCTAAATTTTCGTCTTGCCATCGGGTTTCCAAACTTGATTGATTTTTGGAACTTTGTGCCTCTATGCTTTATCGTTGGCATCCTATTGAGTTGTGATATTTGGTCTTGTGGTGCTTTGGTGTTATAGACTTGCTTGGAGTTCGAATTCCTATGTGTTTGGGAATTTCATTGCTAGGTCTGTGCGTTCATGGTCAAAATTGAGGGTTTCATGCCTAAGGCATCGCCATTTTGTCTTAATTTGATTTCAAGTGAACCTACAATTCAAAAGAAGATCTGTAGGAGGTTCAGGTTATCTCGTTCCATGCCCAGAGTCCTCAAATTTGTGATCATTCGATCAATTTGAGTGAAATTGTGAGAGGATGTTGATATTTGGGTTTTCTATCAACCTCAGGATTTTCCTATGTTGGCGGATTTCTCCAGTTTTTCTATGGTTGATTTTGTGCCTTCTTCAGGAAAATCCACCTAGCCTAGATTTCCCAAAAATTCCTTTTTGGCCTGGATTCCGTAGTGGGCTTGAAATTCCAAACTGTGTAGAAAGCGATTTTAACGATGTTTCTGGGTTGATCTCGATCTTTTCTCTATTCTTTTTTAATGATGAATACGTTATTTGTGATGGGCTAATTCTGGTCTTCATGTTATAATAGATATTAATGGTGGTTTTTGCTGAGTGCAAGCAAAATTTGAATGGGTCATCAAGGAAATTTTGGAGATGAAATTGAATCTATGGAAAGTAAATTCAAAGTACTGGTTACTCCACCCCTTGGGTGACTTGGTGAGGTGCGCTCAGGATAAGAATAGAAGGAAGCAGTTAATATAGGGCTACATTGAAACTTGTGCATTAGTTCGAATTGTATTGAAGATCCTAGGCTGACCTGGATTGAGTTCAAGCATTTAATGCTAATTTGTTTTATTTTTAATTCTCCTTGGGCCAACCTATTTTATGGCCATTTTTTATTGTAAGCATTAGTTGGGATGAGTTGTTTGTGGCTATTTTATGATTGTAAATCCCTGATTGGGCTGACATGCTTTGGAGGTTCCTATAAATTTGGAATTTCGCCTCATTTGTAACATATAGAATAGAGAATATATAATAGAGAACATAGAATAGAAAAGACAGATAGTTCTTAGAGTGAATTAAGAAGTAGAGAAGAGGTAGAAATTAGGTCATTCTGAGCAAGTGTTGTAACAGAACGTTGGAATTGTTGCTGAAATTCGGTGATTAAATACAATTGAAGACATTGTGATTTTCTAGTGATCTCTTTTGTGTTGACTTATCTTGCATGGTTCTTATGCTTCTATCTTTCAAATTGCTCAAGGTTATTAGATATATGTTAGATTTAGATTTATATATGATTCAATGGTGTTTATGATTTGATGCTTGAAGTATTTGCAACAATCTACGGTCCATACTTTTTATAGCTAGCTGATTATTAGTTGCTTTGCAAAGTTAGCCCGGACCTTTATATTCATTGTGCTTAGTTCAATTGTGGAGATTTATTCATTTCAATTGCAATTGAGTTGTCTTGGATGAATGCTCATGATCTAAAAATATTAATACCTTAGAATATTGGACTTTTTCTGTGAGATTGCAGGTTCATCTGGGTTAAGTAGGAATTAGTTTATGAGGGATTGGTCGATTTCAAGTATTTTATCATTTTCATTGTTAATCTTAGGAATAGTTAAATTTAGGAATCTATTTGAAACCCTAATCTTTTGTTATTTCTTTATCACTTGAGTTAGATTTAGGATTGAAGTATCATTACATTGCTAGATCTGATAAGTTCAAGATTCAGTATTTTCTTGTAGTAAGGTCCCTTTGTGATTACCAACATTTTCACATTTATCACTAAGTTGTTTATGCATTTTCAAGACCTGACATTAGAGGCCTTGGGGTTATCTCTTGAGGCTTGCCGATAGAGATTTACCTTTCAAGAGAGATAGGATATTATATTCTGTCTGAGTTGTTGCTGTGTAGAAAACATCATCAACAAATTGCACTTCAATTGGCATAAACTATTAGTAATTGGTATAGAGCAATTGAAGTATTTGGTTTTTCCATTATATGTTAAAGGTTGAGAGCAACAATTGGCAGGTGATCCCACAATATTGGTTTACAATTTTTGGCCAAACTAGACACTGAATTGATTTTTCTAACTAAATCTTCACTTTTAGACACCTATAGCGGCTAAACTGTGAGGAATTTCAAGATGATGTAAACTAGTAATTTGTGACATTTTTTTAGTAGATTCTAAATATATTTTTTTCAAAATATTGGGAATCAGATTGCACTTCTTTTTCCAACTCCTTCAAAAACTAGTTTTTTTTAGTAAACACCATTTTTAAGGAGTGACACTCACCATATAACACATAATTTTTTTTCCATGAAGGATAAAATTTTGATTTTTTTGAATTTAGATTTGTAACTATGATATCTAGCACCTTAATTTGGTTTCATAGTTTTATATTGAACATTTTTTTCTTAATTAAGTTTTGAAGTCAAACCAATTACAATTTAGATATAGGTGGACAGTATAACACAACTTTTTTGTATGTGTATTGAAATTCAATTTTTGGATCAAGGACTTCAATATATGGTGCAATTTTTTTTTCTTTTGATAATATTCTATTTTTCCACATGTGCGTAACATAGAGCTTGATTTTTGGTGAAAAAGCTACATTCCCAAGAAATAAAAAATAAATATAATAATAAAATTAAATTTATTTAAAATTAAACTTTTTGGGAAGATTATAATAAGGAATACATACTTACAAAAAATAAAATTTAAATGAATTCATTTGATCCCCCAAAAATTCAATCAAAAGTGGTTTTTTATCAGCATTTTGATAGGTGTAAAAGAGACTCTGTTATAGGTATGGTTTAA
>VDFB02243655.1:0-10115 GCA_007258455.2 Sequoia sempervirens | reverse complement strand
TATGGATATTGTGAGAAATACCACCAAGTTGAAAATAGATGAGGTGGTGGCATTACTACTTTTCAAAGAGATAAGTAGAAAGACTACCAAATTAACCAAGGTGGCCCTATCTACTTGTGTTGATGGAAAGAAGGAAAAGAAGAAAGATATTTTTAGATTTAAATCCTGTGCAAGATCTAGATCTCTTGGTAATTCTAAGGAAAAATGTTGGAACTACGATAAGCTTGTGTTTTTTGAAGAGAATATAAGGAGAAGAATAAAAAGAAAAAGAGAGATTCTAATTAGAAGTTCAGTAAGTCCTCCTAGGATGATAGTAATTCATTTTTCATAGCCTTGGTTCCACATACATTAGACAGTACATGGTTGATTGATTTTGGTGCATCTTTGCACATGACCTCTCATAGGGGTTGGTTTACAAAATATGAAGACAATGATCTATTAGTTTTGATATAATTTTCCTTTAGTTTTATTTGTTTTAAAATTTTGCATAGTTCCCAATTAGAGTGCAAAGGATTGAGAAGTAGAAATTTATAGTTCAAGTATAGGCATTTGATGGAACAACAATTATATGTGTTACTTGTGAATGTTAATATTCAAGAAATGTGCATGTGATTATGGTGGTCTTGTATGTTAAATTGATTTCATATAATTCCTTCAAAGATCACATCTCTATGGTGAAGTGATTGTGTGCCAATTAGCATTGCTAAATTGGAGATTAACTAGTTATATTATTCACTTTGAACCCGACTTCTATCCTCAAGAATACTTATTTTATTGTCTTAACACAGTGCTCGTCTTTTAATATTTCTTTTAAAGCTATTGATCTCAATGTAGGACAATAGTGATAATTAGATATTTTAAGTTTAATTGTAATTAGATGGGTTTTAAAGATCTTATAAAGAAATAATTTTAATGAAATCTATTTGATTTTTTAAATTTGATTATTATCAAAAGAATCAAAGATATATGTTGGAAAAATCCAACAAAATATGAACCTTGTTAGAGCCTTATATAAAGTTCCTTGAAAGTCCCTTAAATATAATAATCCACATAAAACTCTAAGTTGCTTTAATATAGACAAGACTTGAGAACATAAACCTTGGGAGAAAAAAATCTCTTTCAAGAGAGGAGAAATAGTGTTCCTAAAGTTAGCATTTTATTTCAGCCAAAAAAGATTCTAACTATTGTTTCCCTAGTTGTGATTGCTTCTCCTTATCCTTCTTTTCCTAGACTTCTCATCCCTTACCACCTCTTGTAAATCCTCAATCACCTACACAATCTATTCCAACTCCTATGGATCTTCCTCCAATTTCATCATCTACCACCATTTTAGATCCTCCCCAACATCTCAATTTTCCTTCTCTCTACTAATGCAAACCTAAATTAGATTTGTTTCACATAATAATTTATCTATTTCTAGATTATCCTCCTAATTGAGTGAAACCATAAAGAAAAATAAATATGTGACTAAGCTTGTTATGGTTGAAATCTAATCCATGACATTCCTTACTACTGCAGTACAACCCAAGAAATCATAGATAATCTCCTATATTTCTACACATTTTCAAGGAATTGGGTATGCTTAAATAGCTACCTTATTGGCGATAAAGACAAGAAAGACACAATAATCTTAGAATACCAAATTTCTATAGTAAAAATAAGGAAATCAATAAGAGCAAGAGATAGAGAGAGAATGAAGATGATGAATTATATTTTTAATATGATGGATAAGGATAAGGTAACAAAGGCACAACTAAAAGAACATATTGACTAATTGACAATATATGTGCAATATTTGGTTGGACTAGTTAAATCTTCTTCGGTGCTAGTTCCTCCTTCAGTCACAATTGTACATAAAGATTCCTTACCAATTGTAGAAGAATGAAAGAATGTAAAGGGCATCAAGACATGGATAAAAAATTTGCTAACACTAAGATCTAATTTGATCAATGAAACAATATAGTTGCACAATAAGATCAAAGTATAACTTGAACCTTCTAACCAATTAGAAGGTAAATTTGACAAATAAATAACAGTCTTGAAATGGACTATGTCACACATTTTAAATTTATGACAAGAACTAATTTTTCAATATTGATCTTAAGGGTATTTTTAGTTAAAAAAGAGTTGGGTTCTTAGATTGAATGACACAAAATTGTGAAGTGGATAATTCATATTTTAACAAAGATAAAGAGAAATTCAATAAAGCAAAAGGATTGAGCCTAAATATAATGATAAAATATAATGATAAAATTTAAGTATATCAAGAAAATCCTTTGACTATTATAGTGACCAAAGCATAATCAATTTAGCTAGAAATTTGAAGGAAAAATCAATAGAGATTAGTGAAGGAGAATCATCCAAGGCACTAAGATTTAATGCATTTTCTATTGCCAAATTTATCAAATTGTAGAACTTGTTCAATTATTTTATGAAAGAACTAATTAAATATTGTAGGACACCTTCAATAAAGATTGATACTTAAATTGATCATACTATTTGCCTTAAGTATTGAGATGAACCAAATCAAGAAACTATAAGTGAAACAAACAAAATTACAAAATAATCATAAGAGGATTAGAGATGATGGATCAAACAAGCCCTCTTCCTCAAAATATGTGTAGAAGATCAAAATAACTAAGTCCAATTTAAGATGTACTATAATACTATAATAATATTTGGTTTTTTAAGGAAAATATTTATTATAATATTTTAACTTAATTTAAAATTTAAAGTTCCCTTTCATTCAAAAATATAATTTGAACTCTAATTAAAAGGATAATTTATATGTTGTATAAGATTTTTTTGACATTTTATATAAATTATAAAAAAGAAGAAGATATTTTGGACTCTAATGTTGGGGAGAATAATAAGAATTAAATTGTGGAACTCTATGTCCATAATTTATTCTTAATATTTAGGTCTTTAAGTTTATTCAATTATATTCTTTCCATTTTGGAGAAATTTTTAATAATCATTGAAAGAACATAAATCTATTTGTGTGCTATTGAGTTTAGCTCTATATTTATTCAACTTAATACACATTTCTTCAAGCTTTTACTATTTTTATTTTTACAAATCATAAATCCTAACCTTCTAAACACAAATTTTTCATAGTCTCTAACTATTTTGAATAATTAATTTACTTTTTGTTTTCAATAAGGAAGGAGAGATTTTTATCCAGATTTTTTGATAATTGATAAACTACAAATTTAATTCTAGATAGGAACATGTTTGTCTTGATGTCTACACCATGCTTTAAAGGGTGGCGTCTACATATGTTGTTGAAGATTTTGGTAGACAAAGAATGTTATCCTTTAGTCAAGTCCTTGTTGTTGAAATAATAATACAAAATAAAAATTAAAAAACAATAAGTAAACATGTAAGGATTCTTAGGAGCAATGGTAAGTAGATGTAGATGCAATTGACATTTTCCTGGCGTCATGGATATAGACTTTGAATACCTTACCTTGGATGACTAAAAATCTAAATGTCCTGAAACACTCCCACCATATAAATCAACAACGCTAATCATTCATAATAGCTATTGATGATGATAAAATTCAACAAATGGAGTCAGAGGGAGAGGCCCACAGGTGCACCCTCAACTTCCTTTTCATGGGTCGACATATGTGCACGAACATGCAACATTGACATTAAAAAATTATATCCCCGAGTGGCTAGGGATGTGGACAATTCAAATATTTCGTTTCAATCATAGACTGAGAGAAAGTGTCATCAAATACAGTTGAGGTCATAGCTAAACCTAAAAAGTTGACCAGATAGTAGCACAAGTCGTATGCTCTTTTAGTGTCAATGTGGCATCATATGATTTGTTGCTTTTTGAATGTAATGGGCATATTTTGTTCAACTATTGGGTCCTCTTTTACAATTACTAGTTCCATACTTTTAAACTATTGGGCTTTGAATGTACATGTACTATGACAACTATTGGTACCCGCACCATTATTGGGCCCTCTCCCCTAGTGGGGTCATTTTTTGCATGCATATTTAACCTAGGACAATGGATGGACGAACTAAAGGATGAAAATAGTCCCTAGGGATGTGTATGGATGAAATTACATAAAGATCAAATTATTTATTGATCTACATTGAAACATGTCGCTTATACACTAGTCATTGCATTATGAATAACTTGATCAAAGCAAATTCAAGACGAAAAGGAAAAGAACAAGGTACGCAATTTTCACCAAATTACAAAGAATATACATATTTAGTAGCATCCATTAAATAAAATAAATTTACCTTTTTTATAATAAACTATCAACTAAAAGTTGTATATTCAAGTAGAAAAGGTACAAATGAAAATCCAAAAAGAAAACAAGTATAGGGGAGAGGAGCCCATAGTGGAGCACCCTAACTCTGCGTTTCTCAATTTCTTATTATATAATTTCAAATTAGTCCCAATTTTGTACAATAGTTTATTTGGCAACCCCTGCTTGCAAAAAGTTTTCTAATTTTAGGTTACATCAAAATATGACACACTCTGTATGAGGGATCCAAAAGACCAAAAAGTGAGAATCACAGTGTGTACCTGTCATGCCTTTTATTAGCAATCATGTGGCACAGATTTGTTAGTTTGTGTACTTTGCGGATAAAAGGCTTGCACCTGGACATGCTCCACCAGAGGCTCATTGAGACTACTATCTCCACCATTGAGCCCACCAAGTATTCTCTCCCATATATTTGAACTACATATATTTCAGCAATCAAAACTATTAACTATAACATTAAAAGGTCGCCTTATTAGAAAGATTGAAGCATTGGTTGAGTACACGAACATGACATAAGTGTTCTCTTGATTTTGATACGCTGTTGAAAATTCTTTTCTTTAGCGGTCACAATATTCAGTTATAACACGATAGTAATAAAATAGATACTCTTTAACCTTAATTTATAACTTGGAAAAAACCACTTTTAACAAACTTTGCTAATACCAACCAATTATAAAAATGACTTAAAAATTATTTAACCCTCTTAACCCAAAAACGACTAGACTTTATTTCTTTTCAATAAAGCTAAACTAATAAGGAGATAGGAAGTATTTGACAAATAACCGCCCATGGTTTCTTTGGTATAATTTGATTTGATGGGATTTGAATCCTTAATATATCTCCCTATAAACGTCACCTTTAAACTAATATGGTATAAAGTCAAAGCCATTATAATTTACGTTCACGTGGGACCCATAATGTAGATGGATTTTAAAAATGGACCGTTCTCCAGGTAACATGCAACATCTCATGTGTGGACACGTGTATCTATCCTTCGTTGTCAAACTACCCTACCATGTGCTTCATTGGCAAGCCATCATATCACGCTTGCATTAGGGGAAAGAAATTAGGTTTATGAAAGCTACATTTGGATGTCAACTAAGACCAGATTTAAAATAAAATAAACAAGTCAAAATAGTAATGATTTGGAAAAATATGAAAAAATTGGAAATCTAGAAAATAAATGTATATTAAGAAAATCCAGCCCAACAACAAAATAAGGTTTTTGTTGATTTAAGAAACAAGTTATCTTATAATAGGGCATATTTTTCTTGATTGAGCACCTCAAGCAAAATTAGTATTTTGAGAAGGTGATTTATGACACTACAAATCCATTGTTTAAGGTTCTAGGTAATATAATTATTTGGAGGAGGAAGTTGCAACTTATAAAAAAATAATCTTATGTGTGAAGTTAGTTAAAAACAAATTTCATCTAAATTTAAAGATGACACTTTGAGAAAAATCTTATGTATGAAGTTAGTTAAAGAGAAATTTCATCCAAATTTAAAAATGACACTTTGAGTGAAAATTTGAGGGAGAAAGAGAGTAATGGGGCAAGGAGTTCAATTTCCCTAAATTGAGTATTATTTAAGTGAGACACACCTTTTTTTATAAGACTTTTGACTTTTGTTCTTTAGATCTTTTTATAGGGTTTATATTTAACTAATGATGATAATTTAAATATTTCATTTTGATCTATAAGGGAGAATATATAGGCATTTGAAATAATAAATGTTATTCTCTCTTTCAAATAAGATGTATTTAGATGTAAATTTTGGATTATTTTTAGTAGAAAATTTTAGAGAGCATGTGTTTAATTTGTGGTTGTAAAAAAGGATAAACAATGGGTTGTAATTCAAAATTATAAATAGTTATTTGTGACTCTCTTCTTTGGGTTTTCATGTCATTGGAAAATAAAATGACAATCTTCTCATATTTACTGGATTATGATGGTAGTTTGATGTTCAAATTAAAATCCAACGAACAACTCTCTAGATGAGGTTACATGCATGTATAAAAGCTCTGAGAGAAGGGCATTACAAAAGAAGAGATATATAAAAATGAAATAGTATGTGTATTTTATTTATTTGGTTGTCATGTACATGACATACTTTTGAGAAATATGTATGACTACTATCTTTTAATCTAATTATTACTATCTACCTATTTCCAAGCTAATATTACATATGTATAGATTAGATGTCATGTAGGCTAAGAGTAATTATGGAAGTTGAATTGTTTTCATGTGTGACTCATTCTTTCTCAATGGTTGCACAATGTGCTAGCAGATGACTCAACATAACATAAGCCTTGAGGTTGCTATATTTACTATATTGTCTAATATCAAATGTGTCACTCCTAGAAAAATATAGAAGTAAGCAATTCTAATTAGCCTTTGTGTTTTGAATTGGAGGTGTGTTAGACCTTATTGAGGTTGTAGTAGAAAGTCTAAAGTATGTTCAACACAAGGAGTTGCATATATTTTATTACTTGGTGCATTTTTAATGGTGAAACTTAATTGATGTGTGGGTGAAGTTTTAGGTTTTTTTCCTTCCTAAAAATTATATTAGAATAAAAGTCATTTTCGAATGCTTCACAGGTGCATGTCGGTAGCATGGAGGCGTAACTACAAGGATGTTCTCAACCAGCTTCTGTTAGTCATGCACCCATTTAAAAGCAAGAAGCCAAAATGGCTGCTGAATTAGACTACTACTACAGTATGCGCACCAAGTCTCACTGAAGAATGTTGAGTCCTCTACCCCCACTTCTTTACTACGCTATTAATTAGATCCCATTCATACAGGGATACCACAACAATCGTTACTTGCCATGTGATGGCTCAAGCCAGGCTCATGTCATTGTTCCAAATTTTATCAACCATATAGTTCTCTATTCCAACATGTATAATTGCCTCTCCTCACTTGTATATTCTTCCTTTTATAGTGTTTTAATATCAATGGTATATGTAGGTGCCTATCCCCTAACACTACTTAGACCAACTATAGATGCATGCATAATTAACCTTTAAATTATACTTGCTTTAAATTCAATTGCGATTTGTATGGATTTTAAAATACACAGTCCTTAAATACACTATCTACATGCTTTATATTTTATTTATACTTGGATGCATACAATATCTATAGCTAGGCACTATTTATGGTGCTTTAATTCAAAATAATATAATCAAATACTAACATCTTGACACAATTTGTGTGTTTTATTTCTAAATTGCCAAATTGAACAAACTAGAATAAAAAATAATAACCAAAACATAAAGGACTAAAAAACAAAGGTACTCAATTACACTCAATGTCCTTATGCAATAGTATTTTACACATCCATTACTTATAGTTTGGCTACAATTACTAAGTACCCTTGGAAAACTCCTCCCAACACAATTTATAATGAGATATAGTCCCTCATTCATGCAACACCAAAAATAATATCCTACAAATTGCCTCTTTCACATTTAGTTTCAACAATAATTCATTCTTGTCTTCCAAGCTTTGAATCCAATTGGTTTACTTTATTACACATAATTTTATTCAAGGGATTCAACTTCTCATTGTGCCTATTTTTCTCTTACATAGATTTTTGAACAATTTTTCAAGAGGCACAAGTCATAGGCTGACCCAATTTGACCAACCACTCAATGCACAAAGATTGCAAGGAAATCAAGGAAAACCCTTATACTTAGCCAATTTTAGATTTTGGTAACTTAGAGGATTGACTAAAGTATAAGGAAAAAATGACACAATCAAAAGAGTCATCTTGAACGTAGGGGCCCATTTAATATTTCTCAAATTGGTTATAAACAATGAATGATACAAAGGACCAAGACACAAAAAAATGGAAGGGACTTAAACAAAAAATACAACATATTTGAGTCACGATAGAGTTAAATGGGGCTCTACTGCTATCATGATCCCCTACCTAATGTTATTAATTAGTTATTGTTGAAGTAATTGTCATTGATGTCACAACAAAAAATAATACTCAGATTACTGCCAGTGATGATGTTTAGTTTGTTGACAAAACAATATAATCAGATTTATTAATGTTCAAAATCAGATCATCATTCAGATCACCATGAAGTGTCAGAAGACGAGTTTGTCGTGATCAAAGTTCTTCAAGGATTGCTTTTGATTCGAATTTGTGACATTCAAATTTATTAATGTTGAGAACATTCAGATTTATTAATGTTCAGATTGGAGATCTTTCAGTTTGATATAATCGAGTTTAATGATTATCAAGTTCGATGTCTTTAACATATACAATTTGTTAAAGAAAATGGACGAACTGCTCCTTATGAAATTTGATTACTCTAACAAATGTATTTCGTGATTGGTTAAAAGAACAACTCTCTTGGCAGTCGTTGAATCTTCAGGTTCATGAACATTCAGTTTATTGTCTGATTATCAAAACAAATGAAGTTCCTTAAAGAAGAACGACTCTCTTGAAGAGTCATGGAAATCGAAGCTATCCAAACTAAGACATCATCTTCCTGAAGAGGTATGAGAATTAGTTTCTTAAGTTCTGAAGAGTTGTCTTGATTCACTTTCTAAATGGACGTCTTTCATCACTATTGCCGTTTCAATCACTTCTCAAAAGGGCACGCTTCTAAAGAGAAGCGATTTACCATTAAAGAAACATTCATAAAATGACGTGTTTCTTCACTGGAAAGATACGTCTAATCTCCAAAGTAATAGAACATGTTTAATAATTAAACATGGTGCAGAAATACAAAAGGCAAAACAAAAACCATGTGATTCGATTAAGACAAACTAATTCAGATTTATTTCTAAAAGGACAATTTTTGAATGGATGCAAGTATAGATATGTTTCTTCATGAAAAAGGTTGCAATGATTGGGCGACATACATAAATGACATTTAAATCAAGGTTGCTGTGTGTGGTTGTAGAGAGTAAGCAATTCGGGTCAGAGATTATATTCTCTTGTGTGGGCTTAAAGTGATAGCATTCATCACAAAGCAGATTGGAGGATAGAGGAAGTGCAGATCTGATTGAAGGTAGTCATCTTACATCTATTATTTTAGTCAAGGTTGGTGCCTTGCACATTAGGGGTTGGTGCTCCTTGTAGGTTGGTGCCTACTTTCTTTTGTAAAAATCATTTAAACATATCATATATCAATTGGAGTCAACGTGATTGCATTGTTTCATATTAAGAAGTTAAAGTTGATAAAAGTTTAAGAAAGTAAAAGTTTGCTTTGATTTATTGATTCACCCCCCCTCTTAGTAAATCTTTGTGCTCTTCAGTTATAGCTCTCACCATCATGAGAGTCAATCAAACTACACAAGGAAGTTTAGTTACAACCAAATAGGTGAATGTGTGTCATTTTATCTATGAAGGGATATGGTGTTAAAGAGAAAAAAAGATCTAAGGTTGAATTTTGGATGAAAAGAGGAGAATCCAATAATAGATTAGAAAAATGATTCAAATTTATATTTTTTTGCAGTTGAATCTTAAAATGGCATTATGAGAAAAGTTCACCTTTTGGAGGGGATGTTTTAAACAATTTTAGCCAAAAAAAAGCCATATTCCATGGGACATTTTATTTTAATTAAGATCGGATTTTTAAAGTGTAAGTCATATGCTAGACTCAAGTAGTCAAGATCAACCACAACCAAAAATAACATTCCACAAGGGAGTAACAAAAAAGAACACTAGATTATACAATGCATGCAAGATACAATGGCATACTTAATGTACAAGAGAAACATTACTTATATAAGCAAGTTCAAAAATAGGACAACATAAAATTATGATGAGTGTCACAATTATATGACACAAGACATA
>VDFB02243652.1:0-20960 GCA_007258455.2 Sequoia sempervirens | reverse complement strand
AATTTGTACATTATATTTAAGATCATCATCAACTCTGTGCTTGCATCTAATCTCTTCTATTCAAGTTGATTTTGTTAAGGGAAGCATATTGGATATATTTTGAGTCACATTGGTAGCTGGCTTGAGGCCACGATTTTGCTCCATATGTTTTCATAATTTGCATCGATTCACTTTGGGCTTTGGATCACTTCTTATCCTTGGAGTCTTACGATGGTTTTGATGGCATTGAAGGTTGTTTTGATTAGCAAGAAAGCGTGTTTTGAAGGCCCGTGAACACAATACAAGAAAAGCAAGCTGCAAATTAAATAAACAAAAATCCAACAAAGAGTCTCTAAAAACAACCTCTTAAAAAGATTAACATGACAACACACATCGCTGCAACTTACAAACAAGCAAGGGCCTTGTTGTGACCTTTCACATCACGCCCCATCGGGGACCCCATTGTCCGCTAGTTTTTAGGGTTTTGTCTCCCTTGCAACCGTTGAGGTCAGTCCTTATTGAGAGTTTTCAGTCAGTTTGCCGAGAGTTACCCGAGCCAAGTCAGTAATCCATGCTTGAATCAGTGCGTAGATGTCATGGAAGCCTAAGGCCTAGGAAACGAAGATCGCCTGTGAATTTGGCCAATTCTGACACTTCCTATTTTTTAGGGAAATTTGCTTTTTTCGATTTCATTTTTCATTTTTGGCATTTTTGGGCCAAACAAGGTTCCCTATTTTTTAGGGTTTTGCTTTTTCTATTTTTAGAAAGTTTCTATTTTTAGAAAATTTCTATTTTTAGAAAGTTTCTATATTTGGAAAGGTCTTGAATTCCAAAAATGCACTCAAAAGTTCGAAAAGCTTGATAGAACTCTCAGAAAATCAAAGAGAAAAATTAAAAAATTATTGAAAAATCTGGAAAAACAAGTCAAAAAGCATGAAAAATCAGACCAAAAAACATTAAAATCTGGAAAAATCAGTTCAAAACCAGTCAGATCTGAAGAGCAAAATCACAGAAAATTAACTCAAAAAAGATGGAATTCATGAGAAATCTGGTTAAGTCTGAAATTCGCCATGAAGAAGGTCCTTGAAATGTGGGACGGAAAGAGGAAGGAAGGTCTGGAAGCTTGTGAAGTCCGACCCAGCAGTGAAAGAAAAATGTCAAGGACTCTCTAAAGTCCGCCCTGCATGTCCTAATCTCCTCCAAAGTCCGCCATGTTCAAAATGGAAGTGTCAAAGGTTCTTCAAAGTCTGCCTTAGCCTCAAAGGGATGATGCCAAAGGGTTGTGAAGTCCGCTAGCTTGAAGGAAGCATATCCTAGCCTCCTCCAAAGTCCGCCATGCCACAAGGAAGAAGTGCAAGGACTATCCAAAGTCCGCCCCACTTGTCCAAGATGCTAGAAAGTCCGCCATACACTTGAAGGGAAGTGGCAAGAAGGTTAGGAAGTCCGCCATACACTTGCCAAGAGGTTGGAAAGTCCGCCTAGGCACATGGGAAAGAGAAAAATCAAAATTTTTGCTAAGTATTGGTGCCTAACAAAGAAAATTTCGAAAATTTGCTAAGTGTGAGGGCCTAAAAAGGTGGAAAATTGATTTTTGGCTAAGTGTTATGGCATTTTCAAGGGGCAAAGTGCTAAATTTGAAAGGAAAGTGCTAAAGGAAGTGCGCCATGATATGAGAAAAGTGGAAAAGACTTGAGGAAGTCCGCCTGGGATATGGCGAGGGATAAAATGAAATGTGCCTAGCATGAAAATGGAAGAGAAATTAATTCACCCAAAGTTTGGATGTCTAGACAAAATTGGATAAATTTGGTCAAAAACACAGAGAAATGCACAAGGCAAAGAGGTATGAAAGTTCGCCCTTGGCTAAGGGAGCTAGAAATTTGTCAAAGCGTCAAGGAAATTTACCTGACAAAGATGTCCAGACTAGGATTTTGCCTAGAAAAATTCGACTAAGCAAGAGAGAAAATTGACTTTGGCAGAAGAAAATAGGCTCAGTACAATTAAAATTTCGCCTCAACAAAGAAAAATAAGGATCTGGCATAACATTTATCGACGGAATGGCTTAAATTTTGGTTTGGCTAGACGAAATTGGGAATAAAATCGGAAAATAAATTTCTAGCCAAAGGAAACGAAGAGAAAATCAAAATAGCCATGGGTCCAAAACAAACGGGTCGGAATAAATTAAAATATTTTAATATTTTAATAATTTATTTCCACTACTCAGAAATTTAAATGGCCTTGGACAAAATAAAGTTTGCCAGAGATGTTTCGGAAGAAAATAAATTACGCCAGGTAGAGATAAAATCCAACAGGCAAAAAAAATAAAATTCGCCATGAATTTTGAAACTTGGAAGGGTTGAATTTAATTAAATATTTAATGTTTTTTTTTCAAAATTTGAAAAATCAAAGATAAACATTAAGCCAAAAATCGAATTTTTGAAGATCAATGAGATTTGCTTGGATAAGCTCGAGACGGATTCTTTTCGAAAAATAAAGGAAACCTGCGTGTTTGAACAAAAGAAAACAAATTGAGATCGAGAGAAAAGATGGCAGTTGCTAAAACAAATTAAGCTCTTCAGCATTATAATGAGTTTCAACAACTCATTTTTTTCACACACAACTGAAGAGAAATTTAATAGCTCTCGGAATTCTCAGGCAGTTGATTGTTCAGTAGGCAAGATCGAATTTTCCAGAGGGTGAAGTAATGTTATGCTGAGAAAAAATTTTCGCAGGAAAGGAAAAGATTCATTTTGAATTCTTCTGTGCAAGAGGGGCGCACTTCATTAATTGCTTTTTGGAGTAAATTATCAGATTTTAAATCTGATTTGCAGCCAGCAGTTCTTCATTGAGGTTTGATGTTCAGTCAAATAAATTCGCCATTCTTCTTCTGTCTTTTCATATTGGCAAAAGTTCTGGCCAAAATCTTAACTTCGTCCATTTACTTTTAGCTTGCTTTTTCGCAGCAATTTAATTATTTAACTGGCTGAAAGTAAATTTTCGAATCCAAGGCATGAGAATAAATTATTTGAAAAAGTCTTTGTATTAATGTTAATCTTTTGGACTGCAGGTTGACGACCACGGCAGGCGAACCATCAAAGAAGACAAAAATGAAGTTCGCCAGCAAAGGTGCTCAGCGGGAGACTAAAGTCATTTCAAAATGGAAGAATGTCGTAGGCACCGATCTCGGACATGTCGACTTTGATGAGTTTAAGAAAAGAATGTATGGACAGAATAGACTTCCCACACTGATAGCCAGACGAATAGTCAGAAACGGGATTTTTCAGGCAGCTGGATTCCGACCGGCGATGGATTGTGCAGAATTGATGGTGGAATGTGCTATCCACTGTGATGCTCAGAAGAGGCAGATCGTCGTACCTGATGGCAAAATTTTGGCACACTTGAGCGAAGTGGTAATTCAGGAAACCTTCGGCATCCCAGAACATTCACGGACGGTCTATAAGACCAAGGAAGAAGCCAAGAGGTTATATGACAGCAAACCCGATTTGTGCGCTACAACAGTTAACAAGGTGTGGATGGACAAGCCTAAGCCGTCAATAAAGAAGATGCCCAAGAGACCCCACCGGACAGATTTCAAAGAAGATTTTGGAGACATCATCTTGATGCTGAACAGAGTAGTCGGCAACCCGCAAGGTGCCTTTTTCGAGAGTTGGATGTACTATTTCATAAACGAGATCACTTCTGGCGTCAAAATGTTCAATTGGTCATGGATGATAAGTGACAACCTTCACGAGCAATTGATCAACCTCGAAGAGACTAAGTCTTTTCACATGAGCTCATATATTGTATACTTGTTGGCCAGATCATACAAGTATCCAGGACTAATTTGCAAGGGCAAAGTTGGCAGCTGGGAAAACGAGCTCAGACCTTACGACTGCTACCCACAGCTCCAGTTGAAGGAGAAGTCTCACTTCAGAAGGGTGCATGATGCCTTCCTGATGCATATTACCAGAACACTTCAAGGAGGAGTGCATCAGAGGTTGACTCATGAGGCGAAAAGTTTAATCAGTAAATACGGATCCTGGTTCATCCAGTTCCCGAAATTCACATATGTCAGGATCCAGGGATTTACTGGAAATCCCTATAAATTGCCCATTTATCCGACAAATCGGATGATTTTGCTCGAGGTCCTGAGACAGTTAGAGGAATATCAGAACATCCAGAGGCCAACCAAGAAGGCATCTGTCACATTCCCATTTTTCATCGGGAATATGTTGGAGTATTGCCCATCAGCACAGGCAGCTGAGAGTGCAAGGTTGGAGATCCAGTGGTATCCATTTACAGCCTACAAGTCTAGGGTCAACTTTGACCCACATCATAAAATTCAGACAGTAGAGGGGAGAAAGTACAAGCACAGAGTGGAACTGGAAGATTTTTGGGCTAATGCCGCCGATGAAAATGAAGTTAGGAGGAGACTATGGTCCAGAATGCCACTAGACTTCATGAGGGAAATTGAGTTCTGCCGGGTACCTGACCAGTTGCAGGATGATGGGAATTATATCCAGCCACGCTTCGAAGAGAGTCGGCCTCTTCCTCCCGTGAAATGGTCAGAACCTGCGCACGCAGACTTGGCGACCTTGATGAGACCAGTGACTAAATACTATCAGTGGTGGGTTGACTATCATGCCCAAGAAATGAGATAGAGAGGAATCACGCTCACATATGATCTACTGAGCGAGTCAGAATCGTACTCTTCTAATGCCGGTGCACCCCATCAGGATTTGGTTGGGATTGGAGAGAAGAGGAAGGAAATAGTGCCAAGTGTTGAACCTGTTCAGAAAAGACATAAGGGAGAGCCATCTCGTTCAGCAGCATCTTGAAACTTTGACGAGCTGGTGGCTATAGATGAGTCCTTGGTTGAAATATTCATACCTCCTACAGTTCAGGAAGAGAACGATGAACCTATTCAGCTATATGATGAGGAGCTGAAATATGCTAACCAATTTTTTCGATGAATTAACACACATAACCAGCACTTAATCAACTCGGTTAGCGTTAGATCCAAATAGAAAACTGAACTTGAAATGAACTCACACCAAGAATGCACACTCAATCCCAATGAGGGACAGGTGTTGTCATATGGTGGAGGAGCTAAATGAAAATACTTGAAAGAAAACTACTCAACGTCAAGAATGTGCACTCAAGATCCCACTGAGGGTGAGGTGCTAACATATGACAGAGTGTTGAATTGAAAACTAGAAACTGATAGGCGGATAACCAGCCATGAAAAACATTTCCACACTACCACCAAACAGTGGGGGGAAAAGATTACAATAAAAACAATTCGTCCGCTGCGGCGGGCATCCACAGTGCTGTGGGGATTCACCACTATGAGTGGGTACAAAAGTGTTACAATCAATTTAACCACACTGGCGGTAAACCTTCCAGGGGTACTTATGTGAGAAGATAAAGAAAGAATTGCAGCATTTAAAACTGGAACAGTACTACTGTTTACAGTTTGTACAAATGAGAAATAAGCTGCAAATTACATAGGAATTACAATAATCTTCAAACACATGAATATTAGATGCTTTTCATATGATTATTTATCTCTCTAACAGTTGATAATGAATCAGAAATCAGAACTTCTAAAATCTGATACAAAAACTGTAAACTGGAAATATCAATCTACAACTATGAGAATCAATGAAATGTTCATAACTCACTTAATTCACCTCCGAATTGAATGCCATCTTTTGCTGTGTCTTCCTAGGAGGTAGGCGAACATTTTCTGATCATCAAACAGCAACCAAACAGCAGCTTTATTTATGGCACAAATCCCAATGCTTCCTTGAATGGTACGGCCTTGAGCAAGGGCGATTTTGACAAGTAAAAATCATAAACTCAAAACTAAAATCTGAAACTCTCCAAAGATGGTCGCCTTGGGTGTAGGAATGGATTGGAAAAGTACCCACAAGCAAATTAAATTCACTCCAAAAGCTGTATGCAAAAACCACTTTCAGCTGTGACTGTATCAGCAACTTCAAAACTGGAAATTTCATCAAAATCTTCAACTATTGAGCTCAATCTGCTAGTCTGATTTGAGAAGCAGCAAATGACCAACTAGGTGTTGTATTTCAAACACGAAATTGGATTGGAACTAGGAGGTAAGCATCCCTCGAAGTATTAAACAAGTTGTCATTTCGACAGCATAACATTAGCATAAAAATATTGGATAATAAGCTCTTCAAACAGCAGCAATATATAAGCTTTTGTTGGCAAATGAAGCAACAAGAACTCTTCAAATTCCAAGAAGTTGAATCACTTCAACTTCCAAAAAGGACGCCACCTTTTTGCCTCTTACTTTTTGAAATAATAAAATATCATTCAACTTCCCCTTTAGGCATCCATTTCATATTGCAACAATAAAGCATTTATTAAATAATTAAATGCTCACTTGACCCCTTTATGTCCCCTTCTTTAAAACAACTTGAAGTCATCAAGCCTAGGCGTGGGGTACAACTTCAAGACATGAAAATTGACTAAGTCTGAAACTCAGTCCAAGGAGATAACCAAAAACAATGCCCAAGCTGCAACTGATGAATTGCTAAAAATAGCAAACTGACAAATGCCAAACTGAACCAAGTTGATGATGATGCTTCTGCCAAAAATGAACTTACTAAAAATAGAAAATGCCAAAAATAGTAAGTTAACTTCAAAACCATCAGATTGCCAAACTGAACACTGAACTGCAAAGGATTGAATTGCTGCTAGATAGATATTGCCAAAAGATAGACTTGCTAAAAATAGCAAACTGCTATAAATAGTAAGTCTGCACAACATCCTCTGAACGCCAACTGAACAGAATTTGAAAGAGGAAACCCTAATTTTTCTACTTCAGCTTAGCCTACGGATTTCCGGAAATAGGCTAAATCCAAAAGAAGAGTGTATGGCCAAAATGGGGACATTACAGGAGCCTCCGTCACCTACGGGCACGGAAATCTTAGGTTTAGACAATGAGATAGAAGTCCGGAATAATGACTTCGAAGAGGGAATGATTTCCGCTCTCAGAGGGGTTGTGGATGTTCCGAATGAGGAAGAGGTTCAAGTAGAGGATGGAATTGAGCAGCCGACCATTCCAGATTGGCTGATAGAGAGGATGAAAATTCATGCACCTGCAGAAGTTCAAGAGGAGGATGATACCTTCGATTTCTTGGCAAGGTTGGAGCAAGTTGCAATTAAGAAACCGGCCAAGAAATTCTCTACCATTCGAAGGGACGAGATAGGCAGCCGTTCCGTACACATTGCAGTACCCACGGTGGACAAGCCACAAGACGAGATTACTCCTCAAGAGTATGCTATAACCACTGTTGATCTTGGCCCAACCTCAAAAGGTCAAGAAGTGGAGGAATTAGATAATTCCGTCTTGACCATCAAAGCGAGATTGGAAAAAGAAGTGGCTAAGAAGGAGTATAAGAAGGAGGTTGAACGCCTTAAGGAGTACATACAACATTTGACCCAGCCACTTGATCAGGGTAATGCGGTAGCTCCTCCTCTCCTCAATACAGCCAAGGAAGCTCAGGACTGGATGGCGAGTGAGGGCACGGAAGCGGCATTGTTCATGGAGAAACTGGCACTTGCTTATGGGCAAACCTCATATTTTCTTTCTAGACTTATTGATATGGCGAAAACATGGGAATGTATTCCGGATATGCAGGAGAGGCTTATTCCATGCCTCAGGCTATTGAAGGGCACTCCAAGAGAGGAGTTGGTCGACAGAAAGGTGATTGCTGCAGGAGCAGCATATGATTTCAATCACTGGTTTTTGGCAGTAACTATACGTAGGGAAGTTTTGGAGGAGGCAAAAGTGGATGGACTTAGAATTGAGGAACAGGTAAAGGAAATTCGAGAGAAAATTCATATGACAGCTGCAAAAGTGTTTGATCAAGAGATCGTCCAAGAAAAGGATATGCAGCTGGAGGAGCTGAAACGAAAGGTTCAAGAGGTTTTCTTCTCGACTACTGGACTACTTTTAAGACAGGATTTTGCGAGAGTAGCAAGTCTTTCAGCCATCCAGAATGATTTTAGGAAGCAGGAAGCGGATTGGGCAAATACCTTTGCCAAATGTGCAGAGAACTTGGATGAACTTGAATTCCGGATCAGCATGCTGCCACCTGTCACGATGGAGGAGGTCATTGTAGTAGTGTCCAGGTTCGTCGAACGCAATGCTGCTCAGAAGGATAAGGATGCCTCTCCTAGATAATAGCTGCAACTGCCTCTCTACTGATAGTTTACTGATTGATGACGTATGTTATTTTGGGCAACCCTAATTAGGGTTGGGTTGTAATAATCTTGGCCGTTGATATTGTTTTAATCTCGGCCCTTCATTTCATTTTTGAAACTCTATATAAACTGATGATCTCTCACTTTCATCTGTGTAGAGATAAATTATGAGATTGTTGCATTGAGACTATTTCGAATAATAAAAGCTCTTATGCATGATTTGCTTTGAATAACTTTTATTGTCAAATAGTAAGCGAGGTTGCATATCTTCTTCCGCCATAGATTAAAGTTAGAATTAAGCTAAATAGAATTTGCTTTGAAAGTTGGTTAAGTGAATGAGAGATTGATAGTACTGATTCAATGGTGAAGTCATGCTCATACTTTCTTTGAATGGATGATTTGCATTCGATGCGTAAAGTTAGCCTGAGCTTATAATTGTGGAAGCTTAACTTCAACCTCATTCGAGGTTTGAAAATTATTATCACACCCCTAGAAGATTGCACCCACTTTGCGTATGTTGTCCTGCAGGAGGCGAAACAGAGTGTGGTTTATTTCCTTCACCGAGTCTTTACTGTCTCTTAAGTTCTTAGGCATAGAATAGATTCTCTGAACCCTTATCTTTTTGCCATTTTTTTTGAAATCCAAATTGAAGTCCTAATTGAGAAGCCTCTAATGATAAACTCGCCTAAGTCTTAAACTTGTGAAAATTCCTTTAAACGTAAGTCCCCTTGTTTATTACCAGCAAATCACAACGCCCATTGAGCTTATCCACACGTCGAGACCCGACAAAAGAAACCTTGGAATCACCATATGATCTTCTCGCAATCTTAGCATACGCGGTGGTTTTTCAAGAGAGGATAGAGTGTCTCTGGACATTTTATTCTGAAGTGTTCGGTGGATGATAAAACGTACACCAACAGGCCTAAAAACCCTTTAACAACCTGGTTTTGACTGGGACTAGAAACCCTTAGGTACACAAAGAATCCACCTGCATCTGCTAGGCATTAACACACCATCCGCTCATGGAAATATATCAATAACCACCTGACATAGTCAGGGAACCATGTAGCATAGCTGCATCAACCAAGTGTTGATAGTATAACCACTTGAAACAGTTAGGCAACAAAGCACCAAAGTTGCAACCATCCATCTGCTCAGAATCAACAAAACAGAGCCCAACAAAAGAAAAGGTAATTTAATGGTAAAAAACACCATTAAACCCAACCCCATAATCAAAAACACCAACACACGAAAGGAGAGACACCCCTTGAAACTCCCAAATGCACCATAGACCAACTCCAAATCCACCGACAAGAGGAAAGAGCTCCCCTCTATAGGAGAGGATGCTATAAAAACCCAAAAAACCAAAAGCACACCTCTCTAGCAACCTCGGGCTCCATTTCGATAGGAGAAACTTCCACCTCAATAGGAACACCACTAGAGGAAACCGGAAAAGAGGACTTCCAACCACTTCCACCACATCCACCTCCAACTCAATAGGAAATGACTCTTGACCAACAAGAGCTGTCTTCTCCTCAAAAGAGAACACAGTGCACAGGAAATGGAAGAAAGCCAAAGCTCGTGAAGACTGAGGAGACACACCATCCTTTGGCTGAGAACACAAGAGCTCCAAGAGAGAAACCGCAACCCAACTAGCACGAAACTCCAGGGAAGCAAGAGGGACAACTTCAACAGCCAAGCATCTTCCCAAAACAACAGCATGGAAGGCAATCCACCATTCCAACAAAGCCTCAAAAACAAATAATCCATTCAACATGACCCTCTCGAGACCAACCAAGACCTCCTCAAATGGCCAAGGAAACTTTTGGGAGAAGAAACAAGAAAAAGACAGTCCACTCCACCAAGTCAAAACACCACCCAACTTCCAAGTCAGACCCAAAAACAGAGAGCTCCTCCAAGAGAGAACCCAGAGCCCAGAACAAACGATAAACCCCTTTGAGAAAGATAGCTAAGACAATTACAAAGGTTACCCAAAAGCTCTGAAAGAGAGCCCAAGAAGAACAAGAGCAACACAAGAAGCCAATGAAACCCTACTTCCAGTAGGCACCACCGTGACTTCATCTTCATAAACGCTTTCCTCAGCAGCAGAGAGACCCCACAATGGGTACCCAAAAGCTCTGAAAGAGAGCCTAAGAAACAAAAAAAGACTCCAAGAGCATTGCAGCACCAACATTTGCCACATCTCCAACAACCAAGGCTTATCCATAACAGCTAGAGAAGCCAAGCAAGCCCTTCTTTCAACAGGCACCACCGAAACAAAGCCAACAAACTAGAGGCAAGAAAGCCCAAAGCTCCCAGGCAAGCACCATGCTTCCCGAATCCAATCCTTAGCCACTGCATAAGGAGCCAAACCAAAGGCCGAGGGAGGCAGGAACACCAGACCCCATAATGCTCCAAACGCATGCATCTTCCCTCCCTCACCCAACAAATCTCTACGGTCAAACAAATCAAGACTCTCAAAAGAGAGAAAGGACTTCTGCAAGCCACAAGAAGATCCGCCCCTTCCCAACACAACATCGAATAGCACATTAAAAAAAGCTCCAACAGAGAACTCTGGCCAATGCATGATAGAGCAGGGGTGATCCCAACGAAAAATAGGAAATGCCTCAAGAGCTTGGCTGACCAAGCCTAGAAAACCAGCCACTGCAGGGAGAAGAGGCCAGAGGACCTCAGGAAGGAAGGAAGCCACATCTTCATCATCATTAGAGCTCCCATTGCCCTCTCCGTCTGCAGATTTGAAACAGCCAAAGCTGCTCCGTTTCCCGCCTATGCCTGTCCGCTTCCACTTCGCCATCTCCAACAGTGGACAATTATTTTTAAAATTGGCATTGAAGGTTGTTTAGCGCCTGTGATAATTTATTTTGTGTAATCAGTTCCAAAATAGGGGAGGCACTTTGTGTGGAACGATTTTCTTGTGGAGAGGACTATCTTTGGAGTTTCAAAGCTACAACATCTTCATCAATCATAGGATAATATTCTTATCAGGTTCTTTCATGTATTTGGCATACTTTGCATTGTCATCTTAGACTGTATGAGTTGCTGCCTTCTTGCAGCTGTAGGTGCATATTTTTATCAGATTTGTAATATTATTGATTATGATGTAAGCCAAGAGTCTTGGCACTTGCATACTAGTTGTAATCAGTCTATCATACATACAATAAAGGAGGAATAAGGTTGCATATCAATTGCTTGACAATATGTCAATGATCATGGTTTTATATTACAGTCATTAGCTTGCATGGAAACTGTTTGTAATAATGTCAAGGAGCATTTCTCATGATATTTCAGTTACATACATTCATTGAAAAATTGTATAAAGATTTAGCATTGCATTCTACTTTATTTCAGTCAACTAGATTAGCTCTTTCCCATCATTTCCAAGCATTATTACATCATACAAACCAATCAAAACAAACTGAAACACAAAACAACAAGCTCAGATTTTGCAAGACAACTGTTTGACAATATTCCTCAAGGCTTAGATCAGAAGTGTATAGTCAGAATTAGTGAGGGATATTACACCCTGGCCTCTAGGGGCGCTTTTATTTCAAGAGTTAGCCATTTTTGCAATGCGTTGATTCTCCATTCAACCTCCGGCTGTCGGCTACTGAGAAGTCTTCTGATCTGGTTGAGATATGGATGGAAAGCTGGAAGCGTCACAGACAGGATGAGCATTTTAGATAACCCAAACAACTACATTTGAGGGTCCAAAACTTTACTCACCCCTGGCCTCTAGAAGTGCTTTTATGCTTTTCTGACATTTTGACCATGATAAAAACCTTACGCTTGACTCCTGATTCCGACAGTTCAGCAACTTAGATTAACCCGCTGACGGATTCGTTGCAAAGCTTGATCAAATCTAAGACAAACATCTTAGGTATCATTTGATCATAAAGTTCCATTTGGTACCTCAAGGGCTTTTCTGCTCTAGTGTTAGTCAAAATTTCATCAATTTCATTTCCCTCGTTCTTCGTTCAATCTCGAATTTTAGGTGCTGGACAGGTTTTCTGGACTGGCTTGTAGGCTCATCGTGAAGCTGACAGGATTCTAGAGAAGTCCTCTTGGAAGTGACAAATCTCGAAAAGATAATTTGGGCCTCTGAAATTTAGGGCACGCTTGGCTTCCAGGGGCTCTTTGATTTCCAGAGTAAGAAATTTTTTGATGATTTTCTTCTCGACGAAAATCCCCTCCGTGACGAAGCATCATTTTGAACATATCTTGCCAGAGAATCTTCGCTGGAGCGTTTTAAGCTTAGATTTCAACACCTGGTATCTGGCCATCTAGCATTGGCGACCTCAAAGGTCCTAACTTTTCTCTTGAAAAAGTGAAAACAACCCACCAGAGCTAAATTGACTTTTCCCTGATTCTGACTTCACCACTGTGATTGTAATATCCCTTGCTGATTATGGCCTCAAAATGCTAAAGATATGCTCAAGGAATATTGTCAAACACTTTGCACACAAGGTCTGATCTTGCTGATATGAATTTTCAGATTGTTTTATTATGAGTTTGGATGCTGCAAATGATGTTTTTGGAAGCTTCTAATGATGCAATAATGCAATAGAAGTGATATACTGACTGTTCTTGACCATTCACATACACATACATGACTTAAATCAACAAGTACAGCTAGTTGACATAATGTCAAACACTTTCCATGCATCCTATGGTAGCCAATATGCACCTACAACATCTAGGCATTAATGCGAACACTTGCCATACAAACTGAATATGCAGTAAGAACATCTACAGCCACTTGACATTTAATCAAACATTTAGCATGCAGCTAGAATGACAGCATATGGCTGCAACTTATAACTCGATTATTGATAGTCTCCTTCAATTACAATACCAATGTAGAAGAGATAGAACAATGAAGAAGACTTCCAGCTAATGTCTACTTGCAAATATATAAATCTGATTACAAATTTCTGTGATTGCAATGTGCTAGAATGCAGATACGATGACTGTAATTTTATATCAGAACTTGCCACCCTCTTATTATGTTCAACAACAACAAATGGATGACAATAAATCAACAATATATATATCCCAGCAATGAGTACAATGTGCTTATGACAATACAAATGACAAGAACTTGATTTTTATTGCCAATGATTGATGCTAGGTCTTGAGTCTCCAAGCAAGACGGAAATGGCTTCCTAGGGCAGCGCCTATGCCTTCCCAAGTCAAACAATGAGTGCAGACCCTGTATTTATTTTTCCTGAATATTTTTTTATGCCTTCCAAACACAAAATCACCCCTATTCTAGGGCTGCACCTAGCTCTGAGAAGTGACTGATTTTTTAATGAATTTCTTTGCCAAAATCAACCTCCTTGTATAGTGCCTATCCAAGAGATTGCTTCTGATTTTTCTCCATGTAAAATATGCATTCCTCTAGACAAATCGCAGCGATGATGACATGACAAAATTCGGGAAATGACCTCCAAGCTGGAACAACAATTAAGCAAGTCGATTTTCCCTTCAAAGATCGAAGATACAAGAAAGACAAAATTGATTCTCCTCAATGGCTTCAACAAGCTGATATGCAATAACTCCAATCAACAAATTTGGCCCAAAGGCCATAAAATTTGCAATGCAAGCACAAGTTGAACTTCTGAAGTGAAGCCCACAACTGGCAGTAATCTCAGTTGATAGTTTCACAGCCTCAAAATTGCTCAACCAATGAGAGTTTCGTTTCCAAAGGTCTAATAATGGCAGAAACCCTAGTTGGCTCCCTCACCAAACAAGTTCTTCAAAACAAACATCAATTCCTAGATGCCTAGAAGCATGGCTGACCCCTCTCTTTATGCTTTTTCAATCCATCTTCAAGAAGCTTCTAGAAATAATATTATTTTATTATTTTCATTTACACTTTATTATAATATTAAAATATAACTTCATAAAGTGCAAACAATTGGTTTCCCAACATCCGGATAACACATTATGTTTTCCAACATTCAGCATAACATAGGAAACCCCCTTACAACTATTGAATCCAGGAGAAGAAGCCAACCACTGACTAGGTAACTGCCTCCAAAAGACTCTCTACGCAAGCTCCTTAGCCTACGAGAGTGAGGAATAAGCTAGACCCTCTAAAAACTGATGCTCACAAAAAAGGGGACATTACAGTGATCATGAAGTGAAATAAGTCAATCAAAATAATTTTCAGTCAATTTTGACAAGATCCAACTTTTAGGGTTTTTGACCTAAAAATGGGGGCCTGGAAACACTACTTTTCAAATTTTTCAAATTTTGCCAGTATTACCTAGACAGTAAACCCACAAAAAGCCCATACTTTGTATGCCCAAAAACTAACTTCTGCCGACAATTTTGCAAGGTTTAGACCATTTTAATCAAAATTCCTTAATGAAGCAAAAATTTTGTTTTGGGTACAACACCATTTCACCCCAAGCCCTTACCACAAGGTGGGTTTCAGACACTCAAGCAGATCACATATTCTATAACAAGAGCATATACTAAAATATTATTTATTATCCATAAGCAAGATATATACATATTTAAAGCAATGAATGGTAGAAAATATTTGATATACCCCTGATTATATATATACTTTTGATAACAACGATCTGCTGTGCTGGATCAGACTGGTTTCGTTTTGATTGCTGTTCTCTAGGTTTTTTTCCTCTTTTCACCAATCTAAACTTAATATTCAGAAGATAGATAAGACGAATAAGAATCTATTATCCATATTCATACTGAAGAACCTTAATTACTTTATAAAGCTCAATAATTGCTGCAAGCATCATTATTGTATAATCGTCTCTTGAAATTTCTGAATCTGCCTTCCAAATTCTGTTTCCCATTCCTTTATTAGTCTGTTACAATCTGTTCTTATTCCTCCTGTTCTCTTATTCTGATTTCTTACGTTTATCCCTTAAAACTCCCCATATATGTATTTGAAGATCCCCCTCTTTATGTTCCCTTTATACCTTGTGTGGAGGGAGATGACTTCATGGAGGGTGACGTCCCTTTGTTAGCATCCTTTTTGAATAGATGCAATTCCTTATAACCATCGCTGCATTTCATATAAACTTGATCGCTGTCTTTGTCCTCATATCTTCTACTAATTGCTGCTCTTTAAGACTTGTTAATTGATGCCTTCTTAAATATGAAATTTACTTCTATTGGGATCGTTGCCTTAAATACATTCGTAGCTTAACATGGGTGACCAAGGTATAGTTGGCTCGCATGGGTTGGCTATCATTTATAACATGTTAATTGTTGTTCATTATCTTCCAATCACTACTCATTATCAAACGCTATCCTTCATTAATCAATCACTGTTCTCATTTTTCATTCACCACTTCCATCATCAATAGTTAGTGTGAGCGATCTTAATTATATTTATATTCATTACCTTGGGTGATAACATAACGATGAAGGTCGGCTTCTACAAGTATTTGATTTTAATTTATTTAATTATTTTTTATTTTGGTTTTATATGTATTTTAATATTTATAGTATTATATCACAATGACTATAATTATAATTATATTTTAATATTTCTTCATTTTAATTATTCATTGGTATTTTAATGTTACAATTTTGGGGACATGACAGAGTTCTTCTATATTAATATTTTTAGTAAGTTAGTTTTGGGCACTGACACTGTCAATTGTCAGCATTTTAATTTTTAGCTATGTCGGTGGAGGCATTTAATGTCAGTATCCAAATATGTAATATAGGTCAGCATTTTAATTTAAATAATGATACTTTATAAAGTTGAATTAAATAGTTAACTTTATTGTTATTTAATATTATAAAGTGACATTATGAAGGGGTACTTTAGGAAGACATAAGAAATCATTTTAAATTTAATAAAGTATTCCCTAAAGTTGGATGCCTCGTGTGGAGAAATAAGGAAGCATTTAAAATTTAAATTAAAGTGCATGCAATGCAAAATGGGGTGTGGGTTTTGGAGAGCCATACTAAAACATTTTGGAAGCTCATTTTGGGTTTAGGCTTGACTTGATATTTTGGTATTCTTATTTGTTGGAGGAGCTGGTTCTTCTTCAAGGTTTGTGAGGACAAAATCCCTTATAGGCAACATTCTCCACGTTGGTGAAAGACACAATCTGGAGGATTTCTTGGTGATTTCCCATGGAGATCACAGTTGGATTTCATTGTTGGAGATTTTTAGAGGTTTTCAGCTATGGTTTTAATGAGCATATTGAAGAGGGCGAAGAGCAACTAGAAGACTTTACTTTCAGTTCAAATATCTCTTTTCCTTGTTGGCTGTACACCTCCTAGCCTGGCTGTACAACTTCCTAGGGAGGCGTGTGGGGTAGAAACCCTAGCACTTGGGTTTTGAGGCGCCACAAACAGATGAACGCTCAGAAAATTCTTTGAGGGCATGACAATAGGTTATTGTGTGATTTCAAGCCATTCATCGGAACCCATGTTGCTGGTTGGAGTATCATTTCATGCCCAATTTGTAACAGCAGTCCATTGGTATGTCCAGCATGCAATGTTATAAGTGTTGTAGTGATTCATGTGATGTTTAAACTCTTTTGTACTGGCTGTGCAACTTCTGCAATTAATTTGAAAAGATTTCAGTTTGTGGGTACATCTAAATAGTTGATGTTTTGCTAATTTTGCAAGAAATATTGTTGGTTATTGTTATTGTCATTTATGGATGTGAAAACCTACAAAAATTGCAAACACATGTCAGAAAACTGCAAGCAAACAAAAAAAATAAAAAAATAGGGTATATATTATAAGAGATTTGGTTGTTTCTTCCTCCAATTGAACTTGAATGGAAACATTAGCATACCCTTATTCAAGAAGAGTGAGTTGCTTCACACCCTCGACCTCTTATTCCTCCATATGCTCTAGGATGATCGTAGTTGGTTGGATACTCTCGTGTCTTCATTCTTGACTATTTCTCCAACTCACGATTCAACTCCATTTGCTTCAGCTTTTGATTTGGCTTTGACTTTGGATTGATGAATTTCTATAGTTGGTTTCTTCTTGTAATCTCCTTTGTTCTTATTTTTCTACTAGTTGGAGAGATCGTCTGATTTCCTAGTCTTCTCCCTCACTATGCTCTAACCTTCTCCTGCTTTTGTCTAGGCTTGATGGGATTAATTTCACAATCTCTATTGTAGTCATGAATAGGCGTTGACCAATGTTGGTTCTTTATAAATCTAACCCGATTTCATCTAGGTAATGATGCCAAATGTTCATTGTCAAACTTTAACACCACTAATCACAATATAAATAGAGCATAGTAGGACATACCAAGTATCTGTATATGAAAAACATTGATTGCTTTACTTGAGGTAGTGCTTGTACAATGAAATTGCAGACCAGGGAGTATTGTTTATATATTGAGACAACCTTTCCTAACTATGAGTAGCATATTTAAAAAGTTCGATGTTTGTCAAACATAACACAACCATCAACAATCACTAGTAACTAATTCGTAGCAACTGTGTACAAGTCAATGAATGACTAATACTTAGTTGGGTAAACATACTAAAAAAATATAAAAAGTTAATTTATACATACTACATCCCTATCTAAACCGAAACATTAGTGAAAAACAAAGCAGTTGCATTGTTGCCTCTAAGAATTTTCTTGCAGGGAATGAAAACAAACATCTTACTAAACTGGTCTACAACAACATAGTAATCATGCCATTTCTTTGACAAAGTCAATCTTCCTATGAAATACATTGATATTCTCTTCTATGGTTTTGAAGGAACTCATGGTGGCATATGCAATCCCAACTTTCTATTACTAGGGTTGCATGTGCTACACAAAACACATTCCCTAAAATACTTTTAAACGTTAGTTTGAATCTTTGGCTTAAACACATACCTTTGCAAATGTGCCAAAGTCCATCACCCAGGAACTTTTAAAGTATGAGCATCCTCAGTAACTGAAGTTTTACATTTTTAGGCACATAAATCTTCCTCAACTTGTAGAGCAAATCTTATAGGAGATAGTAGTCGTACTTAGGCTTAAAATTTGCAGTTTCTACCCCCTCTGCAATGTTGTTTTACCTCTTCAATATCACATCATGCTCATATTCTTTGCCTGATGGAAAAATGATTGAAGCCATGTCATAGTCCCCAAAGTTGAAATTCATTGTGGTCTAGAGAGCATATTAGCTTACTTGTTAGTCACCGCTGTTTTATACCTGACATCCAAATGAAGTCGTTCCAAGCTAGTGCTTGGTTTGCTGCAGTTCAATTATGCTTTCAAACTATGGATTGGCTTGTGATTCTTTTGGAAAATGGGTTCTTTCCCATTAAATAATGCTTCACTTTTTTAGCTGTTTGGAGAATTCCATAATTCCTTATGTGGACAATATTTGGAACCACTCCATAAAACAGCTCTGAATGATAACATGTTTGCCTACCTTGTTGCAATAGAACCAGCCCCATAGCATGATCACTTGCATTCCTTTCTGCATCAAACAGTAGTTGCAAATCAAGTTTTTTCTGAAACTGGTGCATTGCTAATCTTTTCTTTCAACTCAACAAATGTCTTTTGCTGATTTCTACCCCAAATATAGCATTTACCACTTGCTGTAATGGAATACAAATGTGCTGCTATTGTGGACAACAATGCTATGATTTTTCTTAAGTATTGGACTGCCTTTACAATGATCCTTGTCTTGGTGATATTGGAAGGCTTGGTCCACTTCAAAACGCTTCATACTTTTGTTGGATCTATTCTCAACTCTCCATATCTAATTACATATGCCAAATATACAAGTTATTGTTATACAAACTCACATTTCTTCTCATTGAATATCAGTTTATTCTCCTTCAAAACTTGCAAAACTTGTAAAACTTGTTTCAAATGTATCAGATGCTCATCATAAGTTTGCAAAAAAACCAGCATATAAATCAAGTTAACAATGACATAGGAATCTATGAATGGTTTAAACACTTCATTCATTAATGTCATAAAAACAGCAAGAGCATTATACAACCTAAGAGGAAGTACAATCCATTTATACAAATCTTATCTGGTTTTGGTTGTTTTCTACATGTCTCCTCATTGATTCCCACATTACACAACTCAAAAGGAATTGCAAGCCACTCAACTCATACAAATCTTATCTAGTCTTGAATGCTGTTTTCTGCACATGCTCCTCCTAGATTCTTACTTGATGATACTTGGATTTTGAATCGAGATTTCTGAAGTACTTAGCATGCTGAAGTTGGTCCAACAAATTATCAATCTGTGAAAAGGATGCCTGTTCTTGATGGTTATCTTTTTCAAGGTCCTATGATCAATATGCATACCCCATGAATTATCATTTTAAAAATGATTTTACCTTGTATATTGTGATGCCTTGCATATCTTGTTGAGAGTTTTGTGATATATAAATAATACTTTCTGGATATGGTTAGTATTCCATGTCCCAACAGATTAAATTATAAATAGTTGGTAAAATAGTGCCCTATTTACTTCTTGACATCAAGTTAGAATGTTTAATAATAGCTCTGCTGCTCTATCTATAGAGTTCCTTTAGGAGGTCACTAGCCAATTTTTTTGTTTAGGGACTAGTTAATAATCATCTCTCTTGTGTTCTTTAGACTTGTTATTAAGCTTATATGGGGTTCAAGTTTCATTGTATTTTGTAGTATCCACATCCTAAAATTGCTATGCTCTGCCTTGAAAATTACCCAAATGACTGTATTGATTAACTTCAATATGCAGTAGAATCATTTAGGAAAGTAAAATTTGAAGTATTAGGTTGATGTATCTGTAAATTAAAAATGAGTATCTTCATTATCTAGATCAAACATGGTCTGTGGCAGTAGGTAAACATGGGGCTTTCTCTAACTTGAAATTTTTTATTTTATTTTGTTTTTGAAAAATGTTATGTCAATCAAACAACATCCTTAATATCTGTGCCCCAGAGGTGGTTACTCGACATCCTTAGGGAAATGCTTGAATTCAAATTTGACAAGAAGAGCTAGCTGCTGTTTGGAAAGCCTCAATATTGATATGATGAGCGTGGAGGGTCCAAATGAAAAGCCGCATACCTTTTTTCCCATGAATCTGATAGCTGCCTGCTGGATTGCATTCAATAAAACTCTCCAGCTGTTCTGAATTTGTAAATAGTTTGGTATGTTGAATAGCATATCTCTTACAGCAACCTGTGGTATCATCTTGACTCTGGTTCATGCCAGTTGTGTCTTGAAGAGGTAGTGCTGCACTAATCCTGTATCCCACATAGAATAATACAAGATGCTTATGGTGGAGCTATCAAGGAACATCTGTAAAGTAAATATCTAAACTTCAAAATGCAGTAGCAGTTTGTTGCCAGTTGTGTCTTGAAGAGGTAGTGCTGCCCTAATCCTGTATCCCACATAGAATAATACAAGATGCTTATGGTGGAGCTATCAAGGAACATCTGTAAAGTAAATATCTAAACTTCAAAATGCAGTAGCAGTTTGTTGCCAGTTGTGTCTTGAAGAGGTAGTGCTGCCCTAATCCTGTATCCCACATAGAATAATACAAGATGCTTATGGTGGAGCTATCAAGGAACATCTGTAAAGTAAATATCTAAACTTCAAAATGCAGTAGCAGTTTGTTGCCAGTTGTGTCTTGAAGAGGTAGTGCTGCCCTAATCCTGTATCCCACATAGAATAATACAAGATGATTATGGTGGAGCTATCAATGAACATCTGTAAAGTAAATATCTAAACTTCAAAATGCAGTAGCAGTTTGTT